>CM074086.1:1487500-1646346 GCA_037178815.1 Barbatula barbatula
TTAAAGAGATTTATCAAGTGTTTTTACACAGAAGATGTTTTTGGGATGGTTAACTGTCCCAGATAGCACAGGTACATCTGTAAGATGACTGCTAAAGATCTGGAGATCTGGGAAACATCCCCTGTGTTAAAACATCCTAGAATGAGCAGTTTTTCATCCATTCTAAATCATAAACAAGTTACAGAGGTCTCCTCTGTGACATCTGACAGCAGATTTCTCCGAGACTTTTTTAAAGAGATTTATCAAGTGTTTTTACACAGAAGATGTTTTTGGGATGGTTAACTGTCCCAGATAGCACAGGTACATCTGTAAGATGACTGCTAAAGATCTGGAGATCTGGGAAACATCCGCTGTGTTAAAACATCCTAGAAAGAGCAGTTTTTCATCCATTCTAAATCATAAACATGTTACAGAGGTCTCCTCTGTGACATCTGACAGCAGATTTCTCCGAGACTTTTTTAAAGAGATTTATCAAGTGTTTTTACACAGAAGATGTTTTTGGGATGGTTTACTGTCCCAGATAGCACAGGTACATCTGTAAGATGACTGCTAAAGATCTGGAGATCTGGGAAACATCCGCTGTGTTAAAACATCCTAGAAAGAGCAGTTTTACATCCATTCTAAATCATAAACATGTTACAGAGGTCTCCTCTGTGACATCTGACAGCAGACGTCTCCGAGACGTATTGCAGATGAGCAAACTGTCTATTGCAGATGTAAAAAATCGAATAGACGTCAAATAGATTAATGACAGATGTATACGCGCTATCAGCATTTTCATCTCTAAGACATCTACAATATGCAGTTTGCTCGTCTGCAATACGTTTTGGAGACGTCTGCTGCTAAAATTGCTTTTTAAAAGAGATTTATCAAGTGTTTTTACACAACAGATGTTTTTGGGATGGTTAACTGTCTGCCCTCCCCAGATAGCACAGTTACATCTGTAAGATGTCTGGTAAAGATCTGGAAAACATCTGCTGTGTAAAAACATTTGCTAAACATCTTAGAAAGTGCTGTTATACATCCATTCTAAATCATACACATCTTACAGACGTCTTATAGAATTCTATATGACGTCAGACAGCAGACATCTCCGAGAAATTTTGCAGATGAGCAAACAGCAAGTACGTGTGCTATCAGAGTTGTGCTATCTGGATTGTGATAATAGTGATAATTGTCCATGATAAACATGTAGTGCAGTGTTTTTTAGTGCCCACTGCTCTGCAAGTTTGCATGTTTTCTCTTATCTAGCACACCTGATCGAATCCATCAGTTCATTATGAGGGATCTCTATGAGCTAAACTGAGAGTGTCGGATAAGAGACAGATATCATTCTGTGTCAGGATTCTTTCTTAATTGTTTTGATTTATTTAAATTAAACATGTATACCTAAAGAGAAAACATCCATTATTAAATAGTATAAAATATCATGTAAAAAAGATCATGAATTTCCCATTCCTATTCTTATTGTTCTATATGTAAAATCTATGGTCATGTTATGCTTGCATATGACAGTCCATTAAGTAACAGTGAAAGTGTAAGTTTTTTAATTTAGGGTTAGGTTAGGGTTAGATATCAAAATAAATAATTTGCCACCAATCTCTCAATCCGTTAATAAAAACGGTTTTAATTGATTAAGCCAGTTTATTTCCAGTGTATTATTAAAAAGATGGGAATTAATAATGTTCCAACCACATTGGTTAAAAGTTTGAATAACCTACTTTTTAATATAATGAGGTTTGTTTTACCATGAAAGTTAATTATGATTCCAGGAAATTTTTCCATACGGACTTATATACATGCAGCATAATATGTTAGTCGATATAGAACTACTTATTTAAAATGAAAACATCTGCCTGGTAGATCTCTCTGACCCACTGGCTGTGACGCAACAACACATGGAGTGTTCGACTTCAATCGGCGCTGCTCAGAGCGAACATATAATGGCGTCAGAACAACGCGAGATCAAACAGTTTCGTAAACTCGGGAATGAGAATACTCGCGATACTCCATGTTATATGTTGTTCGTCTGCGCAGCGGAGCAGGAAGATGAAAACTGCGAAAGACAAATTCAGAGCGTGAGATATATTCGCTCTTTTATGACATCGCTTAACTGCATTAGGACGATAAATTCATTATTATGAAAAGGGTTATGAAGTGATTGTTTTTTTCCCACTGTATTTTGGAGCATTTCTTAGCACGTGACTCACGCGATCGTAACAAACGTAAGAACGTCATTTGCGTACCCAAATAAGCAACGACGGACAGGTTTCGCGCGAAATGCAGACACGTGATATCACCTCATTTTCCACTATTTCCCGCGAAGAGAGAGAGACCTACGCAGCGATTTAAGGACCAAGGTGAGTTTTGACCTACGATTTACGACCAAATTGCAAAATAATAAATCGAGTGGTGTTTGAGTTTTGTCAATAAATATATAAGATGTTAAGGGTTTTGTAAATGTTTCGATGGTATGGCACTTTTCACCTCATTGGATTATTTGTGTAATAACAATATTAATTGCTTAGGAATAATCATGGTCAGCATTAATATCATTTTGTTAAAGTAAATATAATTCGTAAGATTAAGTTATCCATACTTTACAATCTTAAAACGAATAAAACAATTGGTAAGTTAATGATCATTCCCGGGTCCACCTGTGTTGTAAGCATATGCTTCTTATAATTGCATTTAGGCTAATTAATCGTATACATATTTTTAAATACAGGTTATGAAAAAAACAAAACCTTAAGTGTTGTAAAATTGCTGTTATATGCTTGTGCATAAATGTTTAATGTTTAGTGATATCAGTATTATTATCATCCAGTTAGTGGTGGAAATTGCAGAGATTTCTGTAATATTTTAATAATTTGCATAGTGTTTGGAGGGTATTATGTAGACTTAAGATAGAAATCCTCTACATTTTGAGCTAGAACTCAATTCTGCTTTAAAAATCTCTTCCATTGTCTACTTAACTGTGTTGCTTGTTTTAGTGGGACATATGCTTGATTATACTGTTAATGTATAAATAATATTTAATTTCAGTCATTGTATCAATATTGGCACCAGCACTCACCATGCTGACAACATCAAAAAAAAGAAGACGCATGACACCACTTCAGGATGCTAAGCATCACATTGCCTGCAAAACAGACAAGCCGGGGCTGGAAAATAAATTTATCAATAAATATAAAGGTAAGATAAATTTCACATTGAATAATTCACATTCAGTTTAATAAACATTTAATATGAGGTCCACAGGTTGCCCAGTATAGTCTAATGCAGTCAAATTTAACAAAATATAGCGATAATAATGTTTGTGTGGGTGTTTGGATATGAATACAGCTATTTTTTATTTTAGCATGGCTACTAAATAAATATTTTAATTCAATATTTTGTGATAGTTTCAATAATAGCTCACTTTAAAAGAATCTCTGAACTTAATCTATTTTTCTCTTTAGGACGTGGAGTTTTCACCACTGAAGCCTTTTTCAGAGGTGATTTTATTGTTGAATACAGAAGTGAACTTCTGACTTCGGAGGAGAGTCTTGCTCGATCTGAACACTGCAGTGAAGTTGAGAGCACATTCTTGTTTGATTTTCAGTGGCATGGCAAACATTGGTGGTGAGTATAGAATTGGTGGCTTGATGTAGTAGGGATGCTAAAATATCTTATTACACGTCTCATTGATGCTTGATTCTGATTGGCCAGTTGCGACATTCCAAGTGTTGTTATTTTCCAATAACAACAGCTTCAAAACTAAAAACTCCATGTGACCCGGATGCTGCAAATCATTTTGAGAGCTACAGATTAATATGACATAATATTACTTTTAATGACTTCAATGACGTTATATTTACAAATTATTAAACCAATTTGCCTGTTTATGTGTTTGAACGTTGTTCAACCAAACCACCTTATTTAAAACCAAAACTAAACGGCTTTTCCTCGCGTAAGTCCTGCATTCTGTAAAATATAAGGAAAGTTTTGGCTACAGTGACATGCTTTCTGTTGCGTTCTCTGGCATGATTTGCGTTCATACTGTCCCCTTTCCAAACCAAACTGTGCTCCAGCCAAACTCTTCCAACCAGGCAAGTGGCACGGTTGCAAGCACTCCCACTAGTCAATCAAACCAGGCTTAAGGTGTCAAACATGCTTCAGGGTGTTCGATTGGGACAATGTGAGTAGGTCCCTTTACTTTAAAGGGGTAGTTCACAAAATGAATGGTTTTTATTTTAAATGGTCTAAAATATTATCTTTTATTTAATGACTGCTTTGTGTAATCATGTTTTAGTGCTTATTAGGGATGAGCGAGTACAGCATTATCTGTATCTGTATCAGTATCTGTTAACCATATGAATTATCTGTATCTGTATCCGTACTCGGACTGGGCGGGGCCTAACTTGGAAGTGGGCGGGGTTTAACCGGAAGTGGTCGGGTTGTCTTGAAAGGGGCGGGGCTTTAACCAGTATGTTATTTTTAATCATGCAATTGCTATGGGTTGATCAGAAATTGTTATATTTATTGCTGATTAGAAAACTATTTACATGACAGCATCAGCATTGAGCTTCAGATCAATGGTTTTGATCACGATAACAAACAAACTATATACAGAGCAGACGGTTAAAAAAAGAAAAACAAATCTCAGTCAGGCAGAGACGCAACGCTAGTCGCGTTCTACCAAGCACCACGTCTGAACAAACCCCACGTTTACCAGAACTCTACTGGTTAATAAGTACTGCAAAAAAACCCGAAATGAAAAACAAACCTGAAGCTGAAGACACCCTAAACGTTAACGGAAAAGACCCGCGAACCTGAGTGACTGAGGGAGAGACAGAGAGAAAAAGAGAGCTGTTCTCTTCTCAGCGTTCTGTGTGTGAGTGAGTGAGCAGAGCGGGACACAGCAAATCTGTATGTGTAAGGGAGGGGCGCTGTGACTAGCCTATCACAGAACGCAGACACAGTCAGCTACCCAATGAGGATTTTTATTCCATCCGAGCACAGATATTGACTCGTATTACTCGTATAATACTTGTACTCGGCAAATATGCTTTATCCGTACCGGATACTCGTTTCAGCCGAGTATCCGGCTCAACTCTAGTACATGATCAAAACAAATAAAATAAAAAAATAAGTTTGATACACGATGTGTGTTAGATAAAAAAAAAGCAAGAAAAAAAAAACAAAAAAAAAAAAAAAAAAAAAAATTAAAAATTTATATTAAATTAATTAATGTAAATGAATATTTGACCCCCCCCCAAAGACTACTATTTGATAGTATTGTGCGCCGCGACGCTGCGGCCTCGTGGAAGAGGAGGGGTGGGGGGCGGCGGTGTTGGGGTTGTGGAGGGGGGGGGGAGAATGGTTAAATGAACGGGATAAATAATTTCTTTTATTTCCACCCCCACCACTAAAAAAACAGCCCAACCCCCAAAAAAAAAAAATTTCATCATTTGTTCCCCCCCCTCTTTTTTTTTCCAAAGTGATTGCCCTCCCCCGCACCCACCCAAAAAAAAAAATTTAAAAAAAAAAAAAAAAAAGAAACACTCATTTTTTCACACAAGTCCCTCTGCGCCCAATCAACACACTCTAAAAAAATTTTTTTTTTTTTGCAAGAAAAAGTTATATGGTTTTAAAAAGAGCTTTGGAACATCATGCATCACTGCCGAAATGATTGGCTTTATGATGTTGTCGCAGGAGTTACTTTAATATGAAATGCTGATCGTATCAAACTTACAAACTTATCATTATTAGATTAGATTAGATTAGATTCAACTTTATTGTCATTACACATATACAAGTACAGTGTAACGAAATGTAGTTTAGGTCTAACCAGAAGTGCAGTTAGCAAGTGCAGGATATACAGTTAGAATAAATACAGAATACAATATGAAAAATATAATACAGTGGGCATGGACTATAAAAATATTTTGCAGTAGGAATGTTCTATGAAAATATGACAGTAACTATGAACAATATATACAGATGACTATATACTATGAACATTAATGTACAGGTGGATATGAACAGATAATAATTTAGACTAAAATAGTGCAAGTGACTTAGGTATGCATAAATTATTGACATTAGCTATTAAAGTTGCAGTGCAATAGGTGAGTTAATGCAGTTGTAGAAGTTGATGCAGTTATTAGAGTTACGGTGCAGTATATGAGTTAATGTAGTTAATAGGTTGCAGTCCAGAAGATGAGTTAATGCAGTTAATAAGGTTACAGAGCAGTAGATTAGTTAATGCAGTTATTGAAGTTACAGTGCAATAGATGACTAGATGCAGTTAATAGAGTTACAGAGCAGTAGATTAGTTAATGCAGTTACTGAAGTTACAGTGCAATAGATGACTAGATGCAGTTAATAGAGTTACCGTGCAGTTGATTAGTTAATGCAGTTATTGAAGTTACAGTGCAATTGATGAGTAGATGCAGTTAATAGAGTTACCGTGCAGTTGATTAGTTAATGCAGTTATTGAAGTTACAGTGCAATAGATGACTAGATGCAGTTAATAGAATTACAGTGCAGTATATAGGTTAATGCAGTTATGGAAGTGGTCCATTAGTGCAAATGAGCATTCAGTTAAATATTCCTGGTGTGCAAGTGAGCAGTATAGAGTGCAAATGATGCTGTGTGTGTGTAAACAGTCCGGTAGAGCAGATAACATGAAGTACTGGTGTGTACAGTTCAGTCATGCATGCAGCCCTGTAGTGCAATGTAAACAATGTTGTAGCAGCATTGGAGTTAAAGGTATGAGAGGTAGTGGAATCAGTGGGGGGCAGAGTTCAATGATGAAACAGCTCTGGGAAAAAAGCTGTTTCTTAGTCTGCTGGTTCTTGTCCGGAAGCGCCTACCAGAAGGCAGGAGAGTAAACAGTCTATGAGCGGGGTGAGAGGAGTCCTTGAGAATGCTGCGAGCTCGACGCAGACAGCGTTTCTTCTGGATGTCCTCAATTGCAGAAAGTGTAGTCCCTGTGATGCGCTGGGCAGTTTTCACCACCCGCTGCAATGCCTTGCGCTCAGCAACAGAACAGTTCCCGTACCAGACTGTGACACAGTTGGTCAGGATGCTCTCTATCGTGCAGCGATAGAAGTTCACCAGGATAGTTGAAGACAGTTGGTTCTTCTTCAGTGTCCTCAGAAAGAAGAGACGCTGGTGAGCCTTCTTGACCAGGCATGAGGTGTTGGTGGTCCAGGACAGATCCTCCGAAATGTGGGTCCCCAGGAACTTAAAACTGGAAACACGTTCAACAGCCATTCCATTAATGTGGATGGGGTCGTGTGTGTCTCCTTTCGCCTTCCTGAAGTCCACGATGATCTCCTTTGTCTTGGAGGTGTTAAGGAGCAGATTGTTGGCTGAGCACCATGTGGCCAGGTGCCGGACCTCCTCCCTGTACGCAGTCTCATCGTTGTTGCTGATGAGACCAATCACTGTTGTATCGTCTGCAAACTTGATGAAGGAGTTAGATCCGTTCACAGGCCTGCAGTCGAGTGTGAAAAGGGAGTAGAGAAAGGGGCTCAGTACGCAGCCCTGTGGTACACCAGTGTTGAGGGTGGTGGTGGTGGAGCAGATGGGGCCTAACCTAACAAGCTGAGGCCTGTTCGTCAGGAAGTCCATAATCCAATTGCAGGTAGGGTTGTTGATGCCTAGGTTTCCAAGTTTGACGATTAGCTTGGAAGGGATGACGGTATTGAACGCAGAACTGAAGTCTACGAACAGCATACGTGCATAAGTGTCCTTGTTGTCCAGATGTGTGAGCACGGAGTGCAGCGCCATGGACACTGCATCATCTGTGCTCCTATTGTTGCGATAGGCAAATTGGTATGGGTCCAGTGTGGGTGGTAAAGAGTCCTTTAGGTGTGCCAGGACCAGCCGCTCAAAGCACTTCATGACAATTGGTGTGAGTGCTACCGGGCGGTAGTCGTTCAGGCACGTCGGGTTTGAATGTTTTGGGATGGGCACAATGGAGGTGGATTTAAAACATGCTGGAACCACTGCTTGGGCGAGGGACATGTTGAATATGTCCGTGAAGACCCCAGCGAGCTGCTCTGAACATGCCCGGAGTACGCGACCAGGGATGCCATCTGGGCCAGCAGCCTTGCGCGCGTTGATCCGACTTAGTGCATTGTGAACATCAGTGGAGTTAAGCGTGATGATTGGGTGGTCAGCAGAGGGTGTGAGCTTGGTAGCTGTTTCCTTATTGTCTCTCTCAAAGCGAGCATAAAAGTCATTAAGCTCGTTCAGGAAGACGGCATCTGTGGCTATGGGGGTGGAGTGTTTGGGTTTGTAGTCGCTGATGGCCTGGATGCCCTGCCACATGCGTCGAGGGTCAGAATTGGAAAAATGCTCCTCTAGCTTTAGCTTATAGCAGTGCTTGGCCTTTTTGATGCCCCTCTTCAGGTTTGCCCTAGAAGTACTATAGGCCTGTGCATCATCCGATCGGAAGGCAGTGTTACGTGCTTTCAACAGGAGGCGCACTTCCTTGTTCATCCATGGCTTCTGATTAGGGTACGTGGTGATCTGCTTCTGGGTTGTGACACTATCAATGGTGGAATTGATGTAATCCAATACATAAGAGGTGTAGCTGTTGATGTCCGTGTGAGAGCCACTGGTGGCCTGAGAAGCAAACAGACTCCAGTCTGTGTGTAGAAACCTTTCCTGGAGTGTTAAGTCTGCCCCCGCAGGCCATACCTTGATGGTCTTCACTGATGGTTTCACACGATTAATGAGGTTAATGTACTTGGGGGTGAGGAACAAAGAAAGGTGATCAGATTGACCCAGGTGGGGGAGGGGGGTCGCGGTGTAAGCTTCAGCCACGTTTGTGTAGACATGGTCCAAAGTTTTGTTTCCTCTTGTGTGGCAGGAAACATGCTGGTGAAATTTAGGGAGCACTGTCTTTAAGTTTGAGTGATTAAAATCTCCCGCAACAATAAATGCAGCCTCCGGGTGAGCAGTCTGTTATTTACTGATGGCTGCATGAAGTTCTTTCATAGCAAGCTTGGCATCAGCATCCGGTGGAATATAAGCTGCCGTTATAATGGTAGAGGTGAATTCCCGTGGCAGATAAAACGGTCTACATTTAACCATGAGAAACTCAAGGTTAGCCGAGCAGTGTCTCCCGACAATAACAGAGTTCGTGCACCAAGTTTTGTTGATGTAGATGCACAATCCACCTCCTCTTGTCTTACCGGATTCCTCTGCCGTTCTATCCGCCCGGTTTGTGTTGTAGCCCGCTAACTCAATAGCGTTGTCCGGTATACCGCTGTGAAGCCATGTTTCCGTGAAGATTATGACATTGCAGTTCAAAAGTCTTTTGCTGTTGATGATGCGGAGTCTGATCTCGTCCATTTTGTTCACCAATGATCGAACATTAGCAAGGAAAATGCTGGGTAAAGAGAGCCGGTGTGGTGTTAGCTTTAGCCTAGCTCTTAGCCCTCCGCGCTTCCCCCGCCTTTGTTTACGATCTCGACGCCGCCGACGAGCACTTCCGCCCGGCCATGTGAGGTGCGCAGCATCGGATGTTCTGACGATCTCAGGGACGAGTTGAATGTTGCTGATGCAACTTCCGGACATGCGTAAACTGATATCCAAAAGCTCCTGTCGGGTGTACGATGTAAATGCACAACTGTTCTGGACGAACAGACCCGAGATGAGCAAGAAATACACTATATAAATGCTAAATCTGGAGAGACGCTGAGCCTCGCGATGTACTCGCGCCGCCATCTTGGTCTTCCCATGAAAGAATGGTTTCTAACTCTATTGTGGTGAACGAGAGTGCTTTCTCTGTTTACTACAAAATAGTTGCATCATAATCTGAACAGGGTCTCGGGTTAAGATTGTAAGGTACAGTGAGAATGCAAGCCACAAGACAAGTGGAGACATTTGTGCTCGAGCACAGGGTTAAGGGCAACCGTGCATTCGGTATTGGTTTGTTTTTCACCAGACCCATTTGTGTTTATATAGACTTGTACTAGCTACTCGCTCTTTAGGTGTAAATGTGAAAAGAAAAACAAGTATTGAACAAGTGTTGTCAGTCACTTATTCTTAATGGGATTTGATTTATTTATAGCATGGATGCATCTGAGGAAGATGGATCTTTGGGAAGACTGGTCAATGACGAGCACAAAAATCCTACTTGTAAAATAAAAACAGTTGAAGTGAACCAGCAACCTCATCTGTGTCTTTTTGCTGTCCGAGACATTAAACCAGGAGAAGAAATTACTTACAGCTATGGACACTCAGATTGGCCTTGGCGAGAGAAGGTTAAATTAAATGTTAATTTTTTTAAAAAACATTTTCATCCCTTGCTATTCTCTTATCATATATTTATATTGTGTTCTTATATTTCTTTGATCAGGCCACAGAATCCAGTCTCAGTGGTTTGGGTTCACAGAAAGCGGTAAGTTTACTTAAAACAAACTGGTTCGTTTCCACTGAGCGGTACGGTTTGATACAGTTCAGTACAATTCAGCACGGGTAATCAGGCTTGCATTTTCACTGCCAACAGTACCCTTACTTGGTAGGCATGGTGTATGCCAGAAAGAAAATGGCGCTTCCTGTGTTCTCGTTCCCCTTGTAGCATGTGCAAGTTACGGTTCTCTGTAAACCAATCAGCATTCTGCAGTGAGTCTAGCTCCACCCATTAGGTACCGTACTACTGTGCTAGGTAACCTTACGACAGAGTCCCAAAAAGTGGTACGGTATGGTTCGCTTTTTTGGTACGATTCACAAATTCTGACAGTAGCAACGGAAATGATTCTGCACCATTCTGTACTGTACCGCTCAGTGGAAATGAGCTAAAAGACTAAGATTCCTGTGTCTGTATCTATAACATGTCCAAAAACTTGCACACATGAAACAAAAGCAGCGATTGTCTTTATTTCCATATCGTGATGTTCAGTTGTGCTCAAAAGTTTACATACCCCTTTGCAGAATCTGGAAAAAGCTGAAGCTTTTGGAAAAATTGTAGAAAGAGTTATCTCAACATCATACAGTAGTTACTGCTGGACATGTATCAAATATCCAGAAATGCTGAAAAAGCAGATTGTGGAGGACCTGGGTGATTGTTTTGAAGATCAGTGGACAGTCTAATGACTCATGACAACAAGAAACCCTTAAACAACTATGACTAAACATCAAAACTCTCATTGATTGTTTAGGTAACATCATACAGTATTAAGAACCAGGGGCGTGTAAACTTTTGCCCTAGGGTACAGAAAATCTGTTATTATTCTTTAGTGTGAACTTAATGTTAATATTTCTTTAGTGAAATAACTTGCTCAGGGCAGGACTCATCACAAAAATAAACTTAAAAATAAACCTTCATTTTCAAAAATCCTCTTATTTTTCCAAAAGCTTCAGCTTTTTCCAGATTCTGCAAAGGGGTATGTAAACTTTTGAGCACAACTGTATATCCAAGTGAACAAACCATTACATTTACTTTTTGTTTACTTCTGTGGTGTTTTGTCTAATGTGTTTGGGTGTCACAGCTTTCATTATTGTTCATGTACATTTTACTCATTTCAATAAAAAAAAATATATATATATATACGCAGGAGCGGTTTCAGTCAAGACTAGCCAAACTACGAGAACACCACAACAATAGCTTGAAGCGCTTTGGTAGAGCAGAATTAGAAAAGAAACACAAAAAGACTGCCATACGTGAAGATTGCATGGTGGGTATTATGTGAACATGATCATCATGTTACTTAATACAGAATTGATTATTTATGTTTCTTCATCCTTTTGCGATTATAATTTTATTCAAATTTTATTTGTAGGCATTCTCTGTAGCATGCACACCTGGATCCTCTTTAGGATCCTGTAGTCCGGTGACCTCTGTAAAGGACATACCACCCTCAGGCCTATTGCTGCCACCATTACCCTCACCTGACCTTAAAATGGCCACAGCATCTTCCTCTCCTGTTCAGCCCTCATCACCTGACCTTAAAATGGCCACAGCATCTTCCTCTCCTGTTCAGCCCTCATCACCTGACCTTAAAATGGCCACAGCATCTTCCTCTCCTGTTCAGCCCTCATCACCTGACCTTAAAATGGCCACAGCATCTTCCTCTCCTGTTCAGCCCTCATCACCTGACCTTAAAATGGCCACAGCATCTTCCTCTCCTGTTCAGCCCTCATCACCTGACCTTAAAATGGCCACAGCATCTTCCTCTCCTGTTCAGCCCTCATCACCTGACCTTAAAATGGCCACAGCATCTTCCTCTCCTGTTCAGCCCTCATCACCTGACCTTAAAATGGCCACAGCATCTTCCTCTCCTGTTCAGCCCTCATCACCTGACCTTAAAATGGCCACAGCATCTTCCTCTTCTGTTCAGCCCTCATCACCTGACCTTAAAATGGCCACAGCATCTTCCTCTCCTTTTCAGCCCTCATCAGCTGACAGTCTGCCCTGTCATGCATCCACATCTGTGATGTCGTTATCACAGGTGTCTAAGACACTCTCACTTAGGGAGGTGAGTAAAGGAGATTAGTGAAGGATCTGTATCTGTAAAATGAACATCAGCATTATTGTGACTTTAAACAGTTTAGCACTGTCAGGACAAAATTGCATCTGCATGAATTTACTTGCACACCTTAAAACCACAGTAGTGTTAAATAACATCCAGGTATGCTTTTGTTGTGGGTTCTGATATAAGCTAAGGGCATACATATCTATTGTTTTAGATTTATAGTACTACAACAAGTTTTTAATAAGCAGTGTTCATTTTGTTGGTTGGTGAATGATCATTGCACATGCTGTATTATTTGTTTATTGGTTTTTCTTCTCTTCCAGATGCACTTAAGGCCATCAAGAAAAAGACAGGTACTGTTGTATGCTAAATAATTTAAATACTGGTAGCCGTCTATACCATTATGCACGTTTAAACATTTGATTAAAGAATACATTAGTTTTGTGTATGATTTGATTTAAGTGTGAAATTCTCTCATTTAGTATTCTGGAAGTGCCTTAAATGATTCAGACCTTTCGGACTACAGTGATGTGGATTACGTACCCCAAATCAGCTCTGATGAATCAGATGGTAGTGCTTCTGAACATGACATCTCTGAAAGCTGTTCAGTGGCAGGGGGTTCATCTGAGAGACGTATGACAAAAGTGTCATCTAAAAGGATGAAATGCCAAACTAAAGAGACAGACACGTCACCTCACAAAAGGACATTTGTTCAGGCAATGCCATCACCAAAGAAGGACTGCAAATCATATAACAAAAAACAGTACTGCATCTATTGTTCTAAGCCCTATTCAAAATTGGCAAGACATCTCGAGTTTGTCCATCAAAATGAGGTAGAGGTCGCAAAGGCTGTAGCATTTCCAAAACATTCTAAACAAAGGCGAGTCCAGTTAAACCTTCTTAGAAAAAAGGGAAACTTTGCCCACAACACAGATGTGGTGAGAAAAGGACATGGTGAGATGATTGCTTGTTACCGCCCCAAAGAGAGCAAAAACACCAAAGATTTTATTCACTGTGTTTATTGCCAAGGGCTTTACAACAAGCATAGCCTTTGGAAACATATCAAAAACTGTCCACTCAAACCTAAAAATGATGAAGGCAGAAAAAGAGTTCGATCTCTCTGTGCTCTAAAAACACCAGTAGGCTTAGAGGTTAGCAAAGCCTTCAAGAAAATACTTTCCTTCATGAACTATGATGATGTTTCACGCACAATTCACAGCGACACGTGCATCTTGCAACTGGGAGAGTACATGTTCAACAGGATGGGATCTGATGTGACCAAACATGACTACATCAGACAAAAGATGAGAGAAGTTGGCAGACTTCTTCTTGAAGCAAGAAAGATTACTCCACTGCGAACAATGGCAGACTTTATCATACCAGCAAACTTCAAACATGTCATATTAGCTGTGAAAGTTGTGTCTGGCTTTGACGAAGAGACAAACTCCTACCGCATTCCCTCTTTAGCTCTCAAACTCGGACATTCCTTAAACAAAATCTGTAGCATTATTGAGAGCAATGCTATGATGAATGGAGACCATGAGCGTGCAGAGTGTGCTCGAGACTTCAGAAAAGTACACCAAGCAAGGTGGAATGAATACATTTCTGCTGGTGCTATAACTACATTGAAAGAAGCAAAGTGGAATGCACCACAGATCATTCCTTTCACTCAGGATGTCAAAGTTCTGCATGCACATCTAGAGAAAAAACATGATGAGTTCCTTAATAAACTCAGAAACAGTAAGTCTGCAGAAAACTATGCTGCTCTTGCCAAAGTCACACTGTCCCAAGTCATCCTTTTCAACAGACGAAGAGAAGGTGAGGTGTCACGGATGCTTTTGTCCGCTTTTCAAAGCCGGGATTCTTCTGAGTTACATGAAGACATAGCCATCTGTCTTTCTGAGTTTGAGAGGAAGCTGTGTAACCACTTCACCAGAGTAGAAATCCGTGGTAAACGGGGGAGAAAGGTTCCTGTGCTCCTCAAGCCTTCATTGGTTTCTGCCATGGAGCTACTTGTTGAAACACGTGAGGTTTGTGGTGTTCCAGCTCAGAATCCCTTTATGTTTGCTAGATCTGGAGCAATGTCTGCTTACAGAGGAGGAGAGTGCATACGTAGAGCTGCTCATGAATGTGGCATTAAGAATCCCGAAGCTCTCTCATCAACCAAGCTCAGGAAGCATATAGCAACCATGTCAAAGGTTCTTAACCTTGATGAGAATGAAGCTGACCAGCTGGCTGATTTCCTCGGTCACGATATCAGAGTCCACAGACAGTATTACCGGTTACCGGAGGGGACATTGCAGCTGGCAAAAATGAGTAAAGTCTTGATGGCAATGGAGAAAGGAACACTGTCCAACTTCAAAGGAAAGAGGCTTGATGATATTGAAATCGACCCAAATGGTATGGTTATAATTGGAATAAGGCTAAAATGTCAGTCCATATTTACAGTGTTTGTCATCATATTTCACAAATTAAATACACTTAATACATTTCCTATTGTTGTAGAGCGAGTTGAGGAACCAGATGATTCCATATCAAGTGATGAGGAGGAAGTGGATGCAGCAAGATGCAGTGACATTCCTGAGACAACAGCACCAGCAGACACTGACCAAGCATGTGTCTCACAAAAGGATGAAGGTACAAAATTCTGCGAACCACAGCAAAGCATTAACCGAGTAACTAAAAAATATCTACACAAGAAAGTGTTGGGTATTACTCATTAATCATTGACTTTAGTTGTGATGAGCATTTTCATTTTTTTAGGATCATCAATCCTTCCAAAAAGAAAATGGGAGAACGCTGAGGTAAAAGCAGTTGAAAAACACATGATGAACTTCATACAGACATGCAGAGTTCCTGGTAAGCAAGACTGTGAGAGATGCATTCAGGCAGAGCCAGAAGCCTTAAAGGAACGCACATGGACTGGAGTGAAGAATTATGTGCGAAACAGGATCACGACTTTGAAAAGAAAGGGTGGAATGTAGAATACTTGATTGGTTTTACTGTAGAGAAAATAGAAAATGTTGAGGTAAAATTAAAAGCACAATCCCTTTGAAGGTAATATTAATATAGTCAATTATGAGAATATAGTGCATCGAAGACAAGCACTGATAATCTTTTCATGGTTTTGATTTTCATTATTTTCATTATAGTGTTCCTGTTTACATGTTTTCTTTAAGAGTAACCCTAATGTGCACTTTTGTGCAATATAGTTAATTTCTTTATTAATTGGAGTTCTTTAAGTAGACAAGAATATCTTAAAGAGAATTGAAGTAGAGGAAAAAAGATGGAGGATCGAAAGTAGAGGAAGAAAGTAGGGGAAGAAAGATGAAGGAGCGAAAGAAGGGGAAGAAAGATGGAGGAGCAAAAGTAGGAGAAGAAAGATGGAGGAGCGAAAGTAGGAGAAGAAAGATGGAGGAGCGAAAGTAGGAGAAGAAAGATGGTAGACCGAAAGTAGAGGAAGAGAGATGGAGGAACGATAGTAAAGGAAAAAAGATGTAGGTGCGAAAGTAGAGGAAGAAAGATGTAGGAGCGAAAGTAGAGGAATAAAGATGCAAGAGCGAAAGTAGAGGAAGAAAGATGGAGGAATGATAGTAAAGGATGAAAGATGGAGGAATGATAGTAAAGGAAGAAAGATGGAGGAGCCAAAGTAGGGGAAGCAAGATGGAGGAGCGAAAGTAGAGGAAGAAAGATGTAGGAGCGAAAGTAGAGGAATAAAGATGCAAGAGCGAAAGTAGAGGAAGAAAGATGGAGGAATGATAGTAAAGGATGAAAGATGGAGGAATGATAGTAAAGGAAGAAAGGTGGAGGAACGATAGTAAAGAAAGAAAGACGGAGGAGGAGCCAAAGTAGGGGAAGAAAGATGGAGGAGCGAAAGTAGGGGAAGCAAGATGGAGGAGCGAAAGTAGGGGAAGCAAGATGTAGGAGCGAAAGTAGAGGAAGAAAGATGCAAGAGCGAAAGTAGGGGAAGAAAGATGGAAGAGCGAAAGTAGAGGAAGAAAGAGGAAGGAATGATGGTTAAGGAAGAAAGATGGAGAAACAAAAGTAGAGGAAGAAAGATGGAAGAGCGAAAGTAGTGGAAGAAAGATAGAAGAGCGAAAGTAGAGGAAGAAAGATGGAGGAGCGAAAGAAGGGGAAGAAAGATGGAGGAGCGAAAGAAGGGGAAGAAATGTAGAAGAGCGAAAGTAGAGGAAGAAAGATGGAAGAGCGAAAGTAGGGGAAGAAAGATTGAAGAGCGAAAGTAGAGGAAGAAAGAGGAAGGAATGATGGTTAAGGAAGAAAGATGGAGAAACAAAAGTAGAGGAAGAAAGATGGAAGAGCGAAAGTAGTGGAAGAAAGATAGAAGAGCGAAAGTAGAGGAAGAAAGATGGAAGAGCGAAAGTAGTGGAAGATAGATGCAAGAGCGAAAGTAGGGAAAGAAAGATAGAAGAGCAAAAGTAGAGGAAGAAAGATGGAGGAGCGAAAGAAGGGGAAGAAAGATGGAGGAGCGAAAGAAGGGGAAGAAATATAGAAGAGCGAAAGTAGAGGAAGAAAGATGGAAGAGCGAAAGTAGTGGAAGATAGATGCAAGAGCGAAAGTAGGGAAAGAAAGATAGAAGAGCGAAAGTAGAGGAAGAAAGATGGAGGAGCGAAAGAAGGGGAAGAAAGATGGAGGAGCGAAAGAAGGGGAAGAAATATAGAAGAGCGAAAGTAGAGGAAGAAAGATGGAGTGAGTGATGAGCAAAATTATAAAGGAAGGAAGAGGGAGGAACGATAGTTAAGAGGGAAAAATGGGAGTTATGAAACTAAAAAGAGAAGTGCTGCCAAGTTAAGATTTTCAATGTCTAGATTATTTAAATTACTCTAGTCATCTTATTATTTTATATTTCTCTCTGTTCTACTGTCTTAATAATGAGTGCTGTTTAATACATCTGCAAGTGTTATTTCTACAAGGTTGTTGTGTTCAAGCAACAGGATATATAAAGCATGTATTAAAGAAATGTTGAAGAAATGGCCTGGATGTCATAACAGCTTATACTTTTTTTTAAATGTATAAACAATATTGATTAGTTGGTGCTTTTACCCAAGTGTCCCCAGAGTCCCCAAAGTGTTATTTCATTGGAGATTGTGTATAGCCAGAGTCCCCAAAGTGTTATTTCATTGGAGATTGTGTATAGCCAGAGTCCCCAAAGTGTCATTTCATTGGAGATTGTGTATAGCCAGAGTCCCCAAAGTGTTATTTCATTGGAGATTGTGTATAGCCAGAGTCCCCAAAGTGTTATTTCATTGGAGATTGTGTATAGCCAGAGTCCCCAAAGTGTTATTTCATTGGAGATTGTGTATCGGAGATTGTGTATAGCCAGAGTCCCCAAAGTGTTATTTCATTGGAGATTGTGTATAGCCAGAGTCCCCAAAGTGTTATTTCATTGGAGATTGTGTATAGCCAGAGTCCCCAAAGTGTTATTTCATTGGAGATTGTGTATAGCCAGAGTCCCCAAAGTGTCATTTCATTGGAGATTGTGTATAGCCAGAGTCCCCAAAGTGTCATTTCATTGGAGTTTGTGTATAGCCAGAGTCCCCAAAGTGTCATTTCATTGGAGATTGTGTATAGCCAAAGTCCCCAAAGTGTCATTTCATTGGAGATTGTGTATAGCCCCCCAAAGTGTCATTTCATTGGAGATTGTGTATAGCCAGAGTCCCCAAAGTGTCATTTCATTGGAGATTGTGTATAGCCAAAAGTCCCCAAAGTGTCATTTCATTGGAGATTGTGTATAGCCAAAGTCCCCAAAGTGTCATTTCATTGGAGATTGTGTATAGCCAGAGTCCCCAAAGTGTCATTTCATTGGAGATTGTGTATAGCCAGAGTCCCCAAAGTGTCATTTCATTGGAGATTGTGTCCTGTCATTTCATTGGAGATTGTGTATAGCCAGAGTCCCCAAAGTGTCATTTCATTGGAGTTTGTGTATAGCCAGAGTCCCCAAAGTGTCATTTCATTGGAGGTTGTGTATAGGCAGTATCTTAGAAATCCAAACATGAGACTAGAAGTTTTAGATTTGTATTTGTGTACAGCTTTATCAATTCATCACATTACAGATAATAATGTCTTCGTGTTTTAGGACTCCAGTGAGCAGGCAAATGCAATTTAGTGAGGAAAAAATAGGTAATATGTTTCAGGGATGGTGTTAAAGCTTTAGAATTACATTTAAATACTAAATGAACTAAAGAGATGCAGGTAATGGTTATGGCATGATCCTCTGGTATAGAGAGGCTTGATTTTGAATATAGAAATCAAGTTCAGTCCTATAATCTTAATCTATAACATTTCCGTTCCAGGTAAACTAATAAAACACTAACAGAATTCACAAAAGTTACTTTCACACCTTTATCACTTGGTCTAACCAATATTTGAACCCAGGATTGTATTTCTGTTTCTTATTGGGTTGAATCGTGTGTATCATCTCAAAGTCCTAACAGTATAACATAACCAGAGTTTGTGTATCACCATAGTCCTCAAAGTTTCACTTGATCCGAGTTTGTGTTTGTCCCCAAAATGGACATAAAAAATACTGTCCCCAAAGTGAAGGCAAAATGTCAGGTCTGTAAAAAAGCCTTTAATCCTAAATATCAAGTGATGTTTGTACTGAGGGCTTCACCAGTAGTGTAGTCATATCTTTCTTTTGTCTCTAGACCCTTCTGAAAGGGGTGTACCCAAAGGTAGGGTGTTCAGTCATACGTCCTCGTTGGGGGTGTTAAGTAGGTATGTGTGTGTGTGTGTGTGTGTGTGTGTGTGTGTCCCACCCAACCCCCCACACTTACAAACCCCACACTAGAACGCCCCCCCCGCGGGCCCCCCCCCCCCCCCGGGCCCCCACCAATATTAAAAACATAAAACAAAAACCCGCGGGTTGTCCCCTTTTGCCCCCCCCCGAAAAAAAATTTCTATACAAAAATATTTTATAAATTTTTTAGAAAAACTGTCTTTTCGCTTTCTTAAATTTTAAAACACAAGGACTGAAGTGAAAAGTCTGTTAGTAATCAGTACAATTTCAATTTTCCTAAAGACATGGTTCAATCAATGAAAAGTCTAGAGATGGATGTTGTTGAACTAAATGAAGCTTCTGCTGATCAAAACTAATTACGGGCTCTTAAAGGAAAAAAAGCAGCCTTAGCAGAACTATTAGGTACAAGGTCTTATTGGCATTGGTTAGATCCAGATTTCAGAGTCTTTCTGAAATGGATGCCCCGTCCAAGTTCTTCTTCAGTTTAGAAAGGAAAAATGGCCAAAGGAAAAGTATTCAGTTTTTACGGGCGGAAGATGGGAAAGCTCTGACTGAGGCCTCTGATATTCGAAAAAGGGCTGTCGGGTTTTATAAAGAGCTGTATTCGAAAAAGGGCTGTCGGGTTTTATAAAGAGCTGCATTCGAAAAAGGGCTGTCGGGTTTTATAAAGAGCTGTATTCGAAAAAGGGCTGTCGGGTTTTATAAAGAGCTGTATTCGAAAAAGGGCTGTCGGGTTTTATAAAGAGCTGTATTCGAAAAAGGGCTGTCGGGTTATATAAAGAGCTGTATTCGAAAAAGCACTGTCGGGTTTTATAAAGAGCTGTATTCGAAAAAGGGCTGTCGGGTTTTATAAAGAGCTGTATTCGAAAAAGGGCTGTCGGGTTTTATAAAGAGCTGTATTCGAAAAAGCACTGTCGGGTTTTATAAAGAGCTGTATTCGAAAAAGCACTGTCGGGTTTTAAAAAGAGCTGTATTCCAAAAGTGTGGTGGATGGCCAGTTTATGGAGTTTGTGTCCGATCTACCAAAAATAAAGGAAGATTCATATGCAGAACTGATAGATCCCTTAACAAAAGATGAATTGTTTAATGCTTTGCAGAGTATGAAGAATGGTAAAGCACCCAGAATGGTAAAGCACCCGGATTGGATGGGTTGTCTGTTGATTTTTACAAGGCATATTGGCATTTGTTGGGAGATGATCTACTGATGGTTTTAAGTGATAGTTTGGACAAAGGACAAGCTGTAGAAGAACGGTTTTAACTTCGAGGTCCCCTTTGAACCCGCTTCGGTAAAATCGCAAGTCCTGTCAGAAACATCCAATTGGGATGTAAAAACACTGATCTCCAACATGTTTTGTCGTTTAGGAGACAAGTGTTAATGTTTCTGACTTCAACAGAGCGCACATTAGAGATCTCGTTCCGTGTAAGTCATGGAGATGGATCATATACGCTGTATGCAAGTACCAACAATCTAAAGTGCTTTGAATGTGGAAATATAGGCCATAAACGCTTCTCCTGTCCTAATAAAAAAGTGGATGTTGAACAGCAGCTGCCTGTTAATATCACTGAAAATGGATCAGCTCATCACAATGAAACCAGTGACACCGAGGATAATACGGCAGCAGCACAGGATAAACAAGTACCCAAGAATCCAAACAAAAGGCCGGTAGAGGAGGTCTACGGGCACAATGAGGTGAGTGAAAGAGATGCTGGTGTAGATGTGGAGAGTAGTGAACAGGCTGGATGTAGTTCTGCGCTTGTCATAAATGATGATGATGATGTTGTTGAGGTAGCAAAAGAAATGAGTTTGTATCTCAGACTGTTATACAAATAGCTGAGAAATGCTTGGTGGATGATACAGATGGGTTATCTCAGTACACAGATAATAGTATGAAAGATGATGGACATTGGTCTGAAGGGTCAGAAATGTCAAAAGTAGAGACAGAAGATTTGTACACTGTGGCGCAAGTTAATGCTTTTCTGGGTGAGACAAAAGGTAAAAGCATAGAAGTGAGTGAATTTTTCCCAGATTCTGATAAGTTTATCTCTTCTGTAATGTGGGCAAGGAAAAATTGCAGTAATGTTGAGTTATCAGAACAGAAACGTTTTAGGTTGAAAAAACATATACCTGATATTCGGAAAAATGTTTAAGACAGGGAAGGGGAAACAAAAAATAGGAAAATACAACTAATCTTTATGGCTGATTTACATCTCCTTTTGATTGTTTTTTTTCCAACTCTTTTCCTTCTTATGGAAACTCTACGTGTGGGATCCCTAAATGTGAATGGGATGAGGGATAAGAGTAAAGCTGATACAGTGATTGAATTCATTAAGCTAAAGAAATTAGATGTTATCTTCTTACAAGAGACTCATAGTGATGTAAATAATGAGGTTGACTGGCGATTGTGGTGGAGGAATGAATGTGTGTTCACACATGGCACTAACCTGAGTACAGGAACTGCTATTCTTTTCTCTCCCTCCATAAAAAAGTGAAATTGAACCAGGAAGATGTTTAGCAGTTAAGGTTGATTTAAATGGTCTTGTTTTTATGCTGAACCTAATTGGTTGCTAAGGGAGAATACTGCCCGGGGACTGGGGAGGAGTCAAGATGATGAAAAACGATACATACTCTAGGTCAAGGGAAACCTCGATACGGATTCAGGTTCAACACAAAAGCCGGCTTATAAAGAAGGTAAGCAGAAACCTGTTAATTCGAATTCTGCTATTGAACATACTAAATTTCTGTGTTGAATTTGATGAACATCTCGATCGAGCAAAACTATAATTACGATACTGAAGTGAACGAAATCAGATTTAAAAGGAAGCATAAATTCCGTGGGTTCGAGCCCCTTGGTTGTGTGAAGCCATAAATTTGTTTTATTTACTTATTCTGTATAACAGGAAAAGGCCATGATTGTATAATAATTACATATATGTGTGTACATAAGGGACAGTTGGAAAACTAGTGTATTTTTCTATAAGTGTTAATAATGGCGGAATTTCTGAAGGAATGTGATGAGGACGGGTGTCCGCTGGTATTGGTGCAGTGGCAAAAGATTACAGACATGTTAATAGCACAGACCGAGCCGAAGGATAGGAAGCAGAGACAAAAAGAGATTGATAAATGTTGGATGGCTTTGTGTGAAGACTGCGTGGGGAGACACAGACGAATTAAGGGTACCCTTAGCACCTAAAATTAGGAATATGGAAAGGAAAATTCACTGTAGGTTGAATAGATGTAGGGACGAGAAGGACAAAATAAAGTGGTACAGTGCAGGGAAATATAAGGGGGAAGAAGAAGAATTGCAGAAAAAGCTAAGCGTGAGGACTAGAGTAGCATTAACTGCGACAGCACTTAATTCAGCAAAAGTAGATGGCAAGAAAGGAGAAGTGAGCAGCTCTGAGGCTAGAAAGAAAAAGGAAGTTGAAAAAGGAAGCAGTCAGGGTAGACCATCCGCCCCGCCCCCTGAAAAGACCAGCCCTCTGTACCCAACCCTGAGCCAGCCCCCTCCATACACCCCACCCAGGCCAGCCACAAATAACCAACAAGTGGTGATATCTCTAAACCGTGGAGAAATACAGGTCCTTCTCAAAGAATTTGCATATTGTGATAAAGTTCATTATTTTCCATAATGTAATGATAAAAATTAAACTTTCATTTATTTTAGATTCATTGCACACCAACCGAAATATTTCAGGTCTTTTATTGTTTTAATACTGATGATTTTGGCATACAGCTCATGAAAACCCAAAATCTTGTTCTCAAAAAATTAGCATATTTCATCCGACCAATAAAAGAAAAGTGTTTTTAATACAAAAAAGTAAACCTTCAAATATTATGTTCAGTTTTGCACTCAATACTTGGTCAGGAATCCTTTTGCAGAAATGACTGCTTCAATGCAGCGTGGCATGGAGGCATTCAGCCTGTGGCACTGCTGAGGTGTTATGGAGGCCCAGGATGCTTCGATAGCGGCCTTAAGCTCATCCTGAGTGTTGGGTCTTGCGTCTCTCAACTTTCTCTTCACAATATCCCACAGATTCTCTATGGGGTCAGGTCAGGAGAGCAGGCCAATTGAGCACAGTAATACCATGGTCAGTAAACCATTTACCAGTGGTTTTGGCACTGTGAGTATTGAGTATTTTCTTTATTTCCTTCAGTATCTTTAAGCAGTATCTTAACCACAATGATATATCCCACAATGATATATCTTCATTTATGCATGCAGTTGAATATTAATCTATCACATTTTTATTATTAGACTTTTTATCAGTCATGAAGCATTAAGAAGTATTCGTAGGAACAATAGAATAGACTATTAGTTATTAGATATTAGAGACTATTAGCTATTAGATATTAGTGATATAATCAGAAACCATATTTAACCACATTTAGGTCAAGATGATTGTGAGCAAATGACTAAGATGAGTTAATGACGTAATGTTACAATCAGCATACCAGTTTAATGATTATTTACATAAAAAACTTATATAGCATGTTTAAAGAATACTTTTCAACGTTTTACAGCAACATAAAGTCCAGTGATGTCTGCAAGGCCTAAGGTTCAAATAAAGTTTGAAGAATGACATGCGGAAAACACTTTTTACATAGAACACCTGCACGTACCCCCGACACATTCTTGAAGACAAATTTAATTAAACTTAACTTATAGCTTCATTGATGCGCTGAAAAACAGTACTATATCAAAACATGAGGACAGTTTTAATAAAACCCTACCATATGCTAAAGGACAACTCATGAGTTATTGCATAGGGTCAGAGATGCATTATGAGTTCACCAAGTCGTTTTGCCGGAAAAGAACCGGAAAAGTGTTCAAATATGGGCACATTATTTTTTGTCTATGTGCCAACCAAGATTCCACAATTAAAAACGTGTCCTGTTGCCTGAGATTTATTGGTGGCAGAAACAGAGTTATTGGTCATCAAAAATAAGAGATAACGGGAACTTACCTGATTGGTGTAACAGGCAACCCCCCTGCACAAGTTTTACTATAACTATGGGCTTGAAAACACTGTATTTTGGGATGCTTTGGGAAGATCTCACTTTGTTTGATTCGAACAAATAAAGTTTACTCTTTGACACCTGGACCTTCTTTGTTTGAGCAATTTTTTGAAACTACAAGATCAATTTTTCCACAACATGAGCAGGTGCCAGGTCGTGCTGAAAAATGAAATCTTCATCTCCATAAAGCTTTTCAGCAGATGGAAGCATGAAGTGCTCCAAAATCTCCTGATAGCTAGCTGCATTGACCCTGCCCTTGATAAAACACAGTGGACCAACACCAGCAGCTGACATGGCACCCCAGACCATCACTGATTGTGGGTACTTAACACTGGACTTCAGGCATTTTGGCATTTCCTTCTCCCCAGTCTTCCTCCAGACTCTGGCACCTTGATTTCCAAATTAAATGCAAAATTTGAGCAACAGTCCAGTGCTGCTTCTCTGTAGCCCAGGTCAGGCGTTTCTGTCGCTGTTTCTGGTTCAAAAGTGGCTTGACCTGGGGAATGCAGCACCTGTAGCCCATTTCCTGCACATGCCTGTGCACGGTGACTCTGGATGTTTCTACTCCAGACTCAGTCCACTGCTTCCGCAGGTCCCCAAAGGTCTGGAATAGGTCCTTCTCCACAATCTTCTTCAGGGTCCGGTCACCTGTTCGCGTTGTGCAGTGTTTTTTGCCACACTTTTTCCTTCCCACAGACTTCCCACTGAGGTGCCTTGATACAGCACTCTGGAAACAGCCTATTCGTTCAGAAATTTCTTTCTGTGTCTCACCCTCTTGCTTGAGGGTGTCAATGATGGCCTTCTGGACAGCAGTCAGGTCGGCAGTCTTACCCATGAATCTTACCCATAAAAGCCTCAGGAATCTTTTGCAGGTGTTTAGAGTTAATTAGTTGATTCAGATGATTAGGTTAATAGCTCGTTTAGAAAACCTTTTCATGATATGCAAATTTTTTGAGATTTTTTGAGCTGTATTAAAACAATAAAAGACCTGAAATATTTCAGTTTTGTGCTATGAATCTAAAATATATGAAAGTTTAATTTTTATCATTACATTATGGAAAATATTGAACTTTATCACAATATGCAATTTTTTTGAGAAGGACCTGTAGATGTTGACCTCCCTGCAGTAGAGTCAATGAGGGAGGAAGTAGGAGACCTGAGTAGGATAGTAAAGAATGAATTGAGAGCTGCAATAAACACATTAGATGTCTCTATAGCACACATTGGTGGACAAAGCGAGCAAGAAGGTGAGCAAAGCAGTGAAGCAGAAGGGAGGGTGAGTGGTCAAATCATGGGTAAAATGGTTATCGGGCGATCTGAGGAACCGGTAGCCACCAGAAGTAGAACGCAAGGAAGGGACCCAACACCCGTTAATGGTGAGAGAACAGGCCCAATAAGTCAGCTGCATCCGGAAGTACAGGCCCCATTAATGGTGAGGAACGGGGGAGGGACACAATACCAGCCCTGGCATCAATCGCTAGTATGACATGACATCAATCGCTAGTATGCTCCCACCGATCAACTCAGGGGGCTGAGTAAATTAACAGCACTCAATCATGGTACCGTTTTGGCCGTGGGCGATATAAGATGCTTGTTAGGCCAGATATTGACAGCCTCACAAATGCAAAGTTTTGAGCTCGAAGCCCAAACAACCATGACGTCGAACGAAACGTCATTCTCTAAAGTAAGCACAAACATAGGCAAAGCACTCAGACGATTGTATCCTTTGCCACCGTGAATCAAAACATCAAGTTCCGCATTAAGCCAGGTGAGACTGGAGCGGCTAATTATTTTCGTTGCGCTGCTGAGTGGGAACAGATGGTGGAAGAAAATAGCTTGAACAATCCCATTACACGAGACATATTGAGAACAGCAGCCATGACAGGTGCTCCAAATGGTATCAAGCAAGTAATGGAAAACAACCCAGACATCCCAATAGCAAGCAACGAGGTATGGGAAAGGCATTTAGTACATCACACTGACAGAGCGGCAGAGAAGGCTGTAAACTTGAGAAGGTAAAATTAAAGTTAGAGAAGGCAAAAACTGAGGGGGGTAAAAAAGACTAAACAAATGCCACAACAAAGCCAGCCATATACAGGACCCCCTTACGGGGTACCTCCCTTTGGGGGGCAGCCACAGACACCATAACCATACCCACAACCCAGCTTGCCTTGGGGGCACGGTAATAGACAAAGAGGAAATTAGAAGGGTAATACAGGTAGACAGGGACGGCCCGGGGAGAGGTCGCGGAGCAGGGTACAGTGTTTTGTGTGTGGCGAGTATGGACACTGGGTAAGAGATTGCCCAAATGTTGCAACAGCTACACAAATGTGGGTTCAAAGTAAGCAAGGAAAAGCTGCAGCTATGCAGACCTTGTGTTCAATTTTTAGGTCGCATGATCACCCCACAGGGGTCCACGCTTACTGCATCACAAAGGAAAGGTATTCTGAGTCATCCGAGGCCAACTACGGTTAAAGAAATGTTGTCATTCCTGGGCCTCACAGGCTATAGTAGACACTATATCCCAATGTATGTTTCACTGACGGCCCTTTAAGAAAGCTAATCAGGGAAAATGGAATGAAAAATCTCAGAGCAGAAATAGAATGGACACAAGAGGCAGAACGCACATTCATAGAACTAAAAACCCAGTTAGCCCATGCAGCCAACCTGAACTGTGCGAATTATAACCTACCATTCTTCCTAGATGTGTCTGAAACAGGGTCGAGTGCACACGGTGTGCTCTATCAGAAAGAGCAAGGTACTAGGAAAGTGCTGATGTACGTCAGTATATTGCTGGACAGCATTGAAAAAAGGCAGCCTGCGTGTAGTAGGTTCATCGCAGGCTTGGCAAAAATAGTGAAGAAAACCTCACACATTGTTATGAGACATCACCTTGTTGTACTAAACACACACTCAATTGCTTCTTTTGTCAATTCAGAGTCATTTACATTTTCTCCCTTGCGCCAGAGGCGAATAACGGCAGTCTTACTCGCTGACCATATAGTGTACACACACGAGGGCATCAACATGGCTGATTTGATGGAAGACGGTCAGCCACATGACTGTGCGCCCATCACAGAGAGGGCAACAAAGGTTAGATTTAATCTTTCTGCAAAACCACTGACAACCCCACCACCGGTTATGACTCTGTACACAGATGGTTGTTGTTTCAGGGCAGAGGATGGGAGCCTGAAGGCAGCGTATGTGGTAGTGGAACAGGTGGGGGATGCACTGGTAACTAGGGATGCAGGAAAATTGCAAGGAAAACAGCCAGCTCAAGAGCAGAGATGGTAGCAGTGACTAAGGCCCTGCACTATGCTGGTGAACACCGTGTGAACATCTATTCTGACTCCGCTTATGTTGTTACAGCTGTACATGTTGAAATGCCCTTATGGTAACGATGTGGTTTTATCACATCCTCTGGTCTAGTGTTAATTTCGTCAGACAAGACGAGACGAAATATGTTCGTCAACAACCTTTTTTTTCATGACTAAGACGAGACGATGACAAGACTGCACCACTGTCCAAAAACGCTGACTAAGACTAAATTAACATGCATTATTGTTGACGAAAAAAGACGAGACGAAATGTTTTGCATAAAATAAAAACTAAGATAAAATCTCTCTTCATTTTTGTCTACAATTGTCTCTGCTTTTTCATCAGCTCTTACGCCTTTAAAATATTCAGAACGAGTTTCGCGGCTTTGCGCTGTTGCTCAAGTTACAGGTCTCATACTCCTGTTGCTGCCAGCCTGTGGCTGCAACACGAAACTGCTCAACACACAACAACCAAAGCGAACACGAGTGACCAGAGACGACGACATGCTAGGTCGAAAGAAGAGGCTCGATATTTGGTCGCATTTTAAGTACAATGATACTGACAAAAAGTCAGAATGTGTCATCATAACTGACGGGAAACACTGCGGACAAAGAATTTCGGGGAAAAACACCACCAACCTTAAACGACATCTAAAGGCTAACCACCCACACATTCAGGTAAGTTAACCTAAATTAACGTCTCATAAGCTAATGCTGATTCTAGGCATCTACGCTGTAAATGAACCAGTTAGCTATGGTGTTTTGCCACATTAAGCAGGTTATATATATAACTTACTTATTATTTTGCCACATGCATGTGTGGGTTTTCACATCACATCACGGGCGCGGAAAGTGGGGGTGCTGTAAATGCATGTTTGTTCGTTAACATTTTATTGTAAGAAAACACTTTGAGTTGGCTATTTATAAAGTTTTATTTTTATGTTAAATTATGTAAGGGATAATGTAATGTAGAGCGAGACGGTTGTTAGCAGCTATAGCTAATACAACCCCACCAGGCTGATTAGGACCCCGACGCGAAGCGGTTCCCGCTTATTACATTACTAAGTACCACATTCAATAATTTGACACAAAATTATGATTTAAAAAGGAGTTTATTGATTTAAAAACGATTGTATTGCTTCCGTTAAAGAAAATAGTGCGCTCCGTCTCTACGGTTAGAATCCTGTGTGTTCATGGCAATGCTCTGTTTTTAATGGCAACGGTGTGTTATAACGTTAGTTAGCAGCGGTCTGTTATCAAGAAATAAAAAAGTGTGGGAGAAAAAAAAGAAAAAATCCCCCCCCCCCCCCCCAAAAAAAAAAAACACCGCACGACCACCCCCTCGGGGTGTTTGTTTTGTTTAATTTTATTTCTCGTCGCGCCGCCGGCTTTTTTATTTTACATAACATCTTATGTCCGCCGACCGGCCCGTTATATTATAAAAAAAAAAAAAAAAAAAAAAAAAAAAAAGGATTTGCAGTAAAATTCGGGGGTATGCACTGTTTATAGGTATGACGACATGGCAACCACTCGCGGCGAACATTTTGTCTCAACAATGTGTTCCAAACTGCGTAGTACTGAAATGTGCGCGTCTTTTAATATCTACTTCTGGTCGCCTGGTGGGAGTATGTTTTTACTGAATACGGTGGTAACTACATCGAATGCAAACCCCTGCAGCATTGGAAACTTCAGCATTTCATTTCTAAGGTGATTTCAGATCACCGCAACTTTCAACCGATCGGCGGGCTTCATCTAAGCTTTGGACACTGCTGAAAGATATGTGGACATAAATACATAGCTTTTATCTTGGTACTGACGAAATTTCATCAAAATCCATAGAGGAGAAGTTGTTTTATTAAATCGCGGAAATTGGATAGTCACATTTGCGGCGAGTTGTACTTGGGTAAATTGGCGATTGTACTGCAGGCGTCGTTCAAAAAAAACATCCTCTGTATTTAATAATTAGCATTTTCGATCAAATGACTTCTATTGTAGTTAAAATGTACTATTTTAATATATTCCCCGTTATTATAAATATCATAACTTTCGCAATCCTCGACTGATTTCCACAATTCAGGTGTCATCGTAAAGGGAATTTTCTGCTCTGTCTAGAAATGTGATCCATTTTGAATTTAGGGGTGTTTGGAAATTTTGTTATCATACCTACTATTTAAACGAGTGTTCTCACTGATACTTTTGTGATTCGCGGAGTTTTTACAAGTTTTATAGCCTTGATATTGTTTCTCATTCAAAAGTGATGACAGAAAAGACTCAGCACCCCCAACCTGAAACCTCTTCCCACGCCCCTGTCACAATCACATCATTCATAATCAAAATTAATGTAATTAGGCTTAAAAGAAAATGTATATGTAAGGGAATCAAGTTGAACAATTACATGTAATATTGCTCCAATAATGGTGTGTGCAATTACCATGTTTAACTTGCATTCAGTTGGTAATGCTTAATATATATATAAATATATATATATATATATATATTATACCTACAGTTTTGATCTATCTTAGGCTTTTCATTAAGTTATTTATTTCCAATATAACACTTGTGTTCCTGATATTATTGTATTTAATGAGGCCTCATTGTATTTATTCTTATAATAGATTCCAGATGTCAAGTCAAGTCAGCTTTATTTATATAGTGCTTTTTACAATTTTCATTGTAACAAAGCAGCTCTACAAGAAAACATTAACTATAAGTAAAACATAAAAGGTTATGGAAGTCAAAACACAGGTCAAATATCAGACACACAATAAATTCCTATATGCAGTGTTAATTAAATAAGACTATCAAATTCTAGCAGCAATTTTTTGTAGAGTCGCCACGTCCTTCGTCCAGCATTTGTCAGGTCTGGGAATGGATTGCGCCCTGCCTGCTCCGGTAACCTTGGACTGCATTCTGCCCGCTCTAATAACCTTGGAACAATGAGACAAGACTGGCTGAGAGTAGAGTACTGTTCTGCACTCTTTGATGCAACAAATGCATCAGTTGTTATTGGAAGTGTCCCTGGTTCCGGTTGATCTAACTAGTGCAGCCTAGATCTTTGAAATATATATATTATGATAGTGTAGTGTATGCAAGATTAAAAAGATGCGTCTTTAGTCTAGATTTAAACTGACAGAGTGTGTCTGCCTCCCAGACAGTGCAGGGAAGACTGTTCCAAAGTTTAGGCGCTAGATAGGAAAAGGATCTGCCGCCTGCACTTGATTTTGAAATTCTAGGTATTACCAACTGACCTGACACCTGAGAGCGTAGTGCACGTGATGGACTATAATACGTTAGAAATTCTCTCAAGTAGTGAGGAGCTAAACCATGCAAGGCTTTATAGGTAATAAGCAAGATTTTAAAGTTTATGCGATGCTTTATAGGTAACCAGTGCAAGGTTGACAGAACCGGGCTAATATGCTCATACTTTTTTGTACGCGTAAGAACTCGAGCTGCCGCATTTTGGACCAGTTGGAGTTTTTGTAATAGGCCTGCAGGGCAACCACCTAATAGTGCATTACAGTAATCTAGTCTTGATGTCATAAAGGCATGTATAAGCTTCTCTGCATCTGATGGTGACAGCATATGACGTAGTTTAGATATATTTTTAAGATGGAAAAACGCAATTTTACAGGTGTTGGCAACCTGGTTCTCAAATGACAGAGTACTATTGAATATAAAGCCAAGATTCTTAGCTGAAGATGAGGGTTTTATGGAAGATCCATCAATAGTTAAGCAGTATTCTTGGTTGTTACGTAGGGCGGTTTTCGGTCCGATAAGTAACACTTCAGTTTTGTCCGAGTTCAGTAATAAAAAATTGTTACTCATCCACTTTTTTATATCGACTATGCATTCCACTATTCGATGGAATTGCTGTGTTTCATGAGGCTTCGAGGAAATATAAAGTTGCGTATCATCAGCATAACAGTGAAAGCTTACTCCGTGTCGCTTTATTATATCTCCTAGAGGTAGCATGTATAATGCGAAGAGCATAGGCCCTAAGACTGAGCCCTGTGGTACACCGTACTGGACTTGCGATTTGCGTAATACCTCATTGTTTATTGCTACATATTGAAAACGGTCGCATAAGTAAGATCTAAGCCATTTCAAAGCTATTTCCTTAATACCAACATCATTTTCGAGTCTATGTAGGAGCATGCTGTGGTCAATGGTGTCGAATGCAGCACTAAGATCTAGCAGCACCAATAAGGAGATACAACATCGGTCGGACGCCATAAGCAGATCATTTGTAACTCTAATCAGAGCAGTCTCTGTACTGTGAGGTGCTCTAAATCCAGACTGGAAATCTTCATTAATCTCATTCCTTTGGAGGAAGGAGCATATTTGAGTTGAGACTACTTTTTCCAGAACTTTAGATAAGAAAGGTAGATTCGATGTAGATGTGGTCAAGCAACCAGCCAGGAAAGAGGAGAAGCCATATGTGTCAGGTGCATTCTTGTCTCGCATCAAGTAAAAGCCAGACTCCCAGGAACAATGCATTAAAGAGGAGGCTATAGCTAAATTGATAGCTCGGACAGCCCACCCTCCACGGACAGTAGAAGAAAAAAACAACAAAAACAAAAAACAAAAAAAAAAACACCCCCAAACAACACTCTTTCCCACCCACCCCCCCACAAATCCCCCCCTTTTTTCCTTCCAAACCCAAAAAAAAATTATCATAAAACATAATGAACAACATTTTTTCTTTCTTCAAAACGACAACAGTTCTATGAGAATGATTCCAAGGATAGTTGTCATGGCTCTGGGTCTGTTCCCGTTTTCTGCCGCTAGGGCTTTGTTTTGTTTCATGTTGAACACGTGGGGAATTGTTTTGACAGTTGCCACGTGTTCAGTGTCCGCGTCACTAGCCCCGCCCTCGTGTCTCCCGCATTGGGTTTCCCTCACTTACCTCTGATCACCCTTACACCTGTAGAGAGTTTTCGTCAGCGATTTTCACCAGCGCATCCCGCTCGCGGGTCACGCTGTGCAGCTGTGGCTCATTATGAGCTTGATAGGTTTCCTCATTTATTTCCCTCGTGTGCTCTTGTTTTTTGTCAGTCCGTTGTGTGTATGTGTACTGCAGTAACCTGACTCCCTGTCTAGTCTAGTCTTGTCCTGTCCTGTGCAGCTAGCGTCTAGCGATTAGCATTTAGCAATTAGCATTTGCATCTTGCTTTGCATCTTGCTCTTGTTTTTCTTTTTTTTACTTAGTCTAGTTTTCTCAGTTCTCTAGTTTAGAGTTTATTTTCCCCGATTATTCCCTTGATCTCCTCTGCCCTCTAGTTTCCCGCCGGCGCTCCAGTTTCCCTGTAGATACTCTCACTGTGGCTTCACCAGTCCCCGGGAGCTTGTCCAGACACGCCGTCTGGGACCCCTACGGATCCACTCCGCCAACTGCCGGATCCTGTCTCGCGTTCGGTGCTCTGCAGCTGCCGTCTAGATCCCGGGCTCTCCGGGTGTGACATCCTCCATAGCTGCAGACGCTGTCGCTCGGGGTCATCAGTGGTCTCTCCCTGCGAGGATCGGCAATCCATCTTGTGGTCCCGTGGACTGTACTCAATAAAATTGTATTTACACCGCACTTGGGCCTCAGTCTGTTTTTGGATCATGACAGAACGGACTGACCAAACCCGAGGCCCAGCGGAGACGGACCCTGTCCGGATGGCTATCCAGCAGCAGGGGGTCCTATTGGGACAGCAAGCCACCCGCCTAACCGCCACCTCCCAGGGGATGGAATTCCTGTCTGGTCAGATGACGGAACTACGTGTCGCTCTACAAGAGGTCCAGGGGGCCATTGCCAGTGGTCGAGGGCCGTCCCCCAGCCCACCGGAACCGGAGCCCCATATCCATCTTCCTCCTACCTATGATGGTGCGGCTAATGCCTGCCGGCCTTTTCTAGCCCAGTGTGGGCTTGTGTTCGCCCTACAGAACCGCCGCTACGCCCGGGAAGACACCAAGGTGGCGTTTGTCCTGAATCTACTCACCGGGCAAGCCCGCGACTGGGGAATCGCCGTCTGGGAGGCTGAAGATCCATGCTGCTCCTCTTTTGAGACATTTAAGGCGGAGATGACTCGTCTCTTCGACAGATCAGCCCGAGGAGATGAGGCAGCGTCCCAGCTCTCCCGTCTTACCCAGGGGAAGTCGTCCATCACCGACTATTCTATTCGGTTCCAGACCTTGGCGGCGACCTGTGGCTGGAACGCAACTGCCCTGAGGGCTCGATTCTTGGAGGGGCTCCACCACTCGATTGCCGATGAGATCGCCACCCTCGACCTTCCAGAGGAACTGGAGGCCCTTACCAACTTGTGCCTCCGGGTGGAGAACCGACTCAAGCGCCGCCGCCTCCGACAACGCTCACCACCCCCTTGGCGCGTCCGTGATACCCCGGCGCCACCTGTCACAGCTACCCCCTCCATGGAACCCGAACCCATGCAGCTCGGGCGCACCCGCCTCACTCCTCAGCAGAAGGAGCACCAGATCGTGCATGGGTTGTGCCTATACTGCGGGGGCCCGGGGCACCAGGCCATCCAGTGTCCGGTAAAAGCTTGCGCCCACCCGTAGTTCGGGGAATCCGCGTGGGCGCCATCCCTATTTCCTCCCCGGTCTCACGAACCGTCTTAGACTTCCGCCTCTCCTTTGGGGGTCAGGACCACAGCGGGCAGGCCCTTCTGGACTCAGGAGCAGAGGGCAACTTCCTAGACGCCTCCACTGCTCGCCAATGGGGGATTCCCCTTTTGTCGTTGCCCCAACCCATCCCGGTCTGGACGCTGGCGGGTCCATCCTTTGCCACCATTACTCACGTCACCCCTCACGTAAGGCTCTTCCTTTCTGGTAACCACTGTGAGATGATTGAGCTGTACATCCTAGAGTCCCCCAAAACACCTATCATTTTAGGGCACCCATGGTTGTCACAGCATAATCCTCACGTGAATTGGGCTAACAATTCCATTCTGGCCTGGAGCCCTTTTTGTCATGCGTCTTGTCTTGGTCCTGCCTTGTCTCCTGTCTCTGTCTCCCCTGTCTTGCAGGTAGAAGCGGCCGACATAGCCGGAGTCCCGGAGGAGTATCACGATCTGCGCTCGGTCTTCAGCAAGGCACGCGCCACCTCTCTGCCTCCGCATCGCCCCTACGACTGCGCCATTGACCTCCTTCCAGGCACTTCTCCGCCCAAGGGTCGACTCTATTCCCTTTCCGGTCCTGAAAGAGAGGCCATGGATAAGTATGTTAATGAATCACTTAAGTCTGGGCTCATCCGTTTTTCCTCCTCGCCGGCTGGGGCGGGCTTCTTCTTTGTCCAGAAGAAGGATGGCTCCCTGCGTCCCTGTATCGACTATCGAGGGTTGAATGAGATCACGGTTAAGAATAAGTACCCCTTACCTCTCATGTCAACTGCTTTTGAATTATTACAGGGAGCCAAGGTCTTTACCAAGCTAGACCTCCGCAATGCCTACCACCTTGTCCGCATCCGCGAGGGGGACGAGTGGAAGACTGCCTTCAATACACCATCGGGACATTATGAGTATTTGGTTCTCCCCTTCGGGTTGACCAATGCTCCGGCTGTCTTCCAGGGCCTAGTCAACGACGTGTTGGGTGACATGATCAATCATTTTGTCTTTGTGTACTTGGATGACATCTTAATCTTCTCCCCCTCTCTCCAGGCACACACCCAACATGTTCGTCAGGTCCTCCAGCGTCTGCTCGAGAACCAACTTTTTGTCAAAGCGGAGAAGTGCGAATTCCACGCCGACTCTGTTTCGTTCCTTGGTCACATAATCTCTCCTAGAGGCATCAAACCGGATCCGGTTAAGATCAAGGCCGTCGCTGAGTGGCCTATCCCTGACTCCCGTAAGGCGCTGCAGCGGTTCCTGGGGTTCGCCAACTTCTACCGGCGATTCGTCCGGGGTTTCAGCCAGGTGGCTGTGCCGCTCACCGCGCTCACCTCCCCTAAGGTCCCGTTCCGGTGGAACCCTCAAGCACAGGTAGCCTTTGATAATCTCAAGTCCCGGTTTGTCTCTGCACCTGTGCTCTGTCTTCCAGATCCGGAACGGCAATTCATTGTGGAGGTAGATGCGTCCGATGTCGGGGTAGGCGCGATATTATCTCAGCGTTCGGCTAACGACGGGAAGGTGCATCCGTGCGCCTACTTCTCCCGCCGCCTCAGCCCTGCAGAACGAAACTACGATATCGGTAACAGGGAGCTGTTGGCGGTTCGACTGGCTCTGGGGGAGTGGCGTCACTGGTTGGAGGGGTCGGCGCAGCCCTTCTTGGTCTGGACGGACCATAAGAATCTCGAGTATGTCCGTTCGGCCAAGAGGTTGAACTCGCGACAAGCTCGGTGGGCTCTGTTCTTCGGCCGGTTTAACTTCACCCTCTCGTACCGGCCGGGCTCTAAGAACATCAAGCCAGATGCTCTCTCTCGTCTGTTTGGGGTACCCGAGGGAGAGCCTGAGACTGATGCCATCCTCCCCAAGGGGAGGGTGGTCGGGGCTCTTACCTGGGGGCTCGAGCGACGAGTAGAGGAGGCCGGTCGAGGGGTGCAAGTGCCGCAAGGATGCCCACCGGGTCGGTTATTCGTGCCGGCTGTGCTGCGCCCTGATGTCCTTCAGTGGGGTCATTCCTCTAGGTTTGTCAACCATCCAGGCAATCGGGGAACCCTGGCTACGGTACGTCAGAGGTATTGGTGGCCGTCACTGGCCAAAGACGTTGGGCAGTTTGTGTTGGCGTGCTCTGTCTGTGCTCAAAACAAGCCTTCCCATCGCCCTCCTGCTGGTCTGCTTCGCCCTCTGCCCATTCCCTCCCGCCCCTGGTCGCACATCGCCTTGGACTTTGTGACCGGCCTCCCTCCCTCCGGGGGTAACACTGTCGTCCTGACGGTGGTGGACCGATTCTCCAAGGCAGTCCACTTCATTCCCCTGCCCAAGCTTCCCTCCGCCCGGGAGACTGCTCAACTGATGGTGGACCACGTCTTCCGTCTCCATGGGTTACCAGTCGACGTCGTGTCCGACAGGGGTCCTCAGTTCACTTCCCGGTTTTGGAATGAGTTCTGCAAGCAGATTGGTGCCACTGCTAGCCTCTCCTCCGGTTTTCATCCGCAGACCAACGGGCAATGTGAGCGCGCCAACCAGGATCTCGGTCGGAGACTCCGCTGCCTGACCTCACACTGCCCCGGTTCCTGGAGCCAACAGCTGGCCTGGATTGAGTATGCCCACAACTCTCAGCCCGTGTCCTCATCAGGTATGTCGCCCTTTGAGTGCTCTCTGGGTTACCAACCCCCTCTGTTTTCTTCCCAGGAACTCGACTCCTCGGTCCCTTCGGCCCTGGCTTTCGTCCAACGTTGCCGACGCATGTGGAGGAAGGCTAGGAGGATTCTGGCCCAATCCGCTAGCCGAAATAAGGCCGCAGCTGATCGTCACCGGACTTCCCATCCTACCTACTTGTGTGGTCAGCGAGTGTGGCTCTCCACCATGGACTTGCCTCTCCGGGTGCCTTCTCGCAAGCTGGCTCCCAAGTTCATCGGTCCATATCGCATCACCAAGGTGGTCAATCCGGTGGCCGTCCGGCTCAAGCTCCCACCTAATCTTAGTCGAGTTCACCCTGTTTTTCATGTTTCCAGGGTGAAACCTGTCTTCACGTCCCGCCTGAATCCTTCTGGCTCCCGTTCCCCACCCCCTCCCCCTCGCCTGGTGGACGGGTCACCGGCCTACACGGTCAGGAAACTGCTCGACGTACGCCGTCGCGGCAGGGGCTTTCAATACCTGGTGGACTGGAAGGGCTATGGTGCAGAGGAGAGGTGTTGGGTGCCGTCTCGAGACATTCTGGACCGTGTACTGATCGTGGACTTCCACCGGCGACGAGGTGAGCCCCCTCCCTAAGCGCCCGGAGGCGCTGCTGGGGGGGGGGTACTGTCATGGCTCTGGGTCTGTTCCCGTTTTCTGCCGCTAGGGCTTTGTTTTGTTTCATGTTGAACACGTGGGGAATTGTTTTGACAGTTGCCACGTGTTCAGTGTCCGCGTCACTAGCCCCGCCCTCGTGTCTCCCGCATTGGGTTTCCCTCACTTACCTCTGATCACCCTTACACCTGTAGAGAGTTTTCGTCAGCGATTTTCACCAGCGCATCCCGCTCGCGGGTCACGCTGTGCTGCTGTGGCTCATTATGAGCTTGATAGGTTTCCTCATTTATTTCCCTCGTGTGCTCTTGTTTTTTGTCAGTCCGTTGTGTGTATGTGTACTACAGTAACCTGACTCCCTGTCTAGTCTAGTCTTGTCCTGTCCTGTGCAGCTAGCGTCTAGCATTAGCGATTAGCATTTAGCAAATTAGCATCTTGCATCTTGCTTCTTGTTTTTGCTTTTTTGTTTACTTAGTCTAGTTTTCTCAGTTCTCTAGTTTAGAGTTTATTTTCCCCGATTATTCCCTTGATCTCCTCTGCCCTCTAGTTTCCCGCCGGCGCTCCAGTTTTCCCTGTAGATACTCTCACTGTGGCTTCACCAGTCCCCGGGAGCTTGTCCAGACACGCCGTCTGGGACCCCTAAGGATCCACTCCGCCAACTGCCGGATCCTGTCTCGCGTTCGGTGCTCTGCAGCTGCCGTCTAGATCCCGGGCTCTCCGGGTGTGACATCCTCCATAGCTGCAGGCGCTGTCGCTCGGGGCCATCAGGGGTCTCTCCCTGCGAGGATCTGCAATCCATCTTGTGGTCCCGTGGACTGTAATCAAATAAATTGTATTTACACCGCACTTGGGCCTCCGTCTGTTTTTGGATCATGACAGTAGTGATGAAGAGGAAGACGAAAGGTCAGTCTAAAAAAGCTGTTTGTTATTTTATAGAGATTGTTCACTGTAAAAAAAATTTGATATTGAATCTAAAAAAAATTTTAATAAATATGTAATTAATTGTATGTAGTGATAAAGTGCTATTGTATAGTTATTGTAGAATTTAATGAAAATAATTGTTGTTTTGTGTTAAACTTTCTATCAGATATGGAACCTTGGAGAGGACCCCATGTGTGGTCCATACCCTTCAGCTTGTGGTCAACATGGTCAAAAAGGAACAAGCAATCAAACGTCTACTGGACAAGGTCCGGCATCTGGTGAGACAGTTTCGCAAATCATCTGTTGCCACAGAACGGTTGCTGGAACAATGTGGACTCATTCTCATCAAAGACTGTCAAACCAGATGGTCCAGTTCTTTTTTGATGTTGTCTCGTTTACTCGAAGTAAAGGACCACGTGACATCGGTGGCTGACACCATGGGCTGGGACTGCCTGCTGCCCAGTGAATGGCAGAAGGTGGCCATCCTCAAAGATTTGCTCCTTCCATTTGCAGAACACACAAAGTTGCTTGAAAGTGACACGTGTTGTTTCTCCCTGGTTGTCCCTGCAATACTGGATTTGAGGAGCCACCTTTCAGACTTCTCTCTTGCTCATGCCAGGAGCTACAGGGATGTGGCTACACTAGCACAGAAAATGTCTGCAAACATGGATTTACGCTTCAGCTGTTTTCTGGATGTGTCGGCAAGCAACTTTTCTCCCCTTGCTGCAGCTGCTTGTTTTGTTGACGCTAGGGTGTCAGCAGAGACCCTAATTGACAATGATAATGACGACATACAGAATCTCCTCTGTAAAGCTGACGAGTACATCACTCGCAGTGTACCATACCAGAAAGAGGTGACAGATGATGAGGACATAGGAAATGCAGAGGTCTCAGAGGCGCCTCTGCAAAAGCGGCCTAGATTCAGTTTTTTTAGTGCCCATCGGCCATCATCAAAGCCAAAGGCCTCCATCAGACAAGAGGTCCAAAAATTCAAAGAATCCCTGTCCCATGCAAACCCAGAAGAATCTGGCATGGATTTCTGGTCTTCTCAAAGCTCCACCATGTATCCACTACTGAAACCCCTGGCATTAGACCTTCTGGCAATGCCAGCTTCAGAAGCGTTTGCAGAGCGGGTCTTTAGTTTAACTAGAGACCTTTCAAGTGGCCGCTGCAACAGAGCAAGAATTACATTAGAAAGAAGTGCTTTTCTAAAACTTAAAGTCTAAGGTGTGATAAATGCAATACTGCTCTGGTTAAAGTTTGTTTAGTTGTAACTTAAGTTGTCAGTCAGAGTCTGTTGGGCCCCAGCTTTTGAATTGTGTTGGTTAAAATAAAAAAGCCTACTCTTCAGAACAGGTTAATCATTTGTGAAGGGAGGGGGTGTCACGTTTTAATATATAAACTCTGGGTGCAGGAGGAAAGAGCGCCTTTTCTCTGCACCAGCTCATTGCTTATGATGCAGATTAAACGACAATAAAATACTTTGCAAAGTACCTGATGTCTCTGTGTGTTGCGTTTGTCAAAATTGACTATAAGGAATAAAAAAATTCCACAACAATTTGGCGACGAGGTATGGGATCACAAGGCTGACGGAGAACGGACTAGAGTTGACTGATCATCCTGGACATAGCAAATTCAGCTCTAACCCCATACAGGGACGAGAGAACTCTACTCCGGACCCCAAGCTGACGTGATCCCAAAAGAACTCAGTGCAAGGCACAAAAAGGAAAAGTGGTGAGTCAGATAGATTTCTGAACAGTCTGGAACAAAAGGGGAGACTACTTAGCGCTAAACAGTCTGGGGGACTGCTTAAAACAGTCTGGTTAAAGAGGGGAGACTACTCAGAATCGAGAGAGATTCTAAACAGTCTGGGGGACTACTAAGAAATGAGTGGTGAGTATGATTTCCCTTAGCATATGCAATGAAGAAATGCTTTTTCCTACTGTATGCAATGAAGATCTGCTTAGCTCACATTCCATGATGAATGAAACTGCTTTCTGAACTTTGCTAAAATGCACAATGCTTGTGTGCAACAAACCGCTTGAATTTTTGATAGATTCAGGGACAACAAATAGCCTACTGTGATTCACAAGAAGTGTTTAAATTTACCAGAGTCTAAACTAGCTGTGTTTTCCCTAAATGCTAGTGGCTCTAATGTAGAATAATTTATGTCAAAAGGGTGCAATGTGAGTTGGGGAGTGACAAATTTCAACACAGGTTTCTCATGTCTGACTGCTGCCCGATTCATTTGCTGGGCAGAGTCATAATGTGTATGATGACAGATTGAGCATGATACCAACACGACCCGGGTGCAGCCCTCGTACAGCTGTACGATGTAGTTTTGAATTACGTAAGTACGATGTAGAATGTATTGCCTCACAGAGCCTCATGACGTTGATTGCAATGGTGTGGGGAGCTGTGAGTGTTTTGCTGACAAATATGCGCACGCCATAGAATGGGTTAAAAGGGATGACGTGCAATATTCAAATTTGTTGCACGCCCATCGTGAGAATCATGCCTGCCAGTCAGCAACAAGGGGACTTGAAGTGTTTTCACACACAAAAAGATTAATGAAGAAATTTCGGGAAGGTGCCCGTACAACTTTGGGTAACAGGAAAATATTATGTTGGGTTGATAAGGAACTGTGAGCCTGTTGTGATAACGCCCAAGGGTAATTTTCATCCACGCAAACAGCAATTCCCCCTCAAAACAGAAGCCTCAAACCAGAAGCCCTCAATGGCATAAGGCCAATACTTAATAAGTTTAAAAAGATTAAAAAATAAAGGCATAGTTGTGCCATGCCCAAATTTACCGATGGAACAACAAAAATGCAGCCCAGTAGAAAAATCAGTATGGGTTCAACACGGGGCGGTGTGCCTCGGATGGGCTGTGGCAAGCACCAGATGATCGCCCTGCGCTTCCCGTCACATTGTCCCTATCAATCCTTACACAAGCCCATGGGGTGAGTCATGTCAGTGATAAACAAATGATGAGGGACCTTGAACACTGGTGGCACCCTTTCTTGAAGGCCATGGTCACAGAGCATGTGACAACCTGTAACATGTCAAGAACATAATGTGAAACCCACCATAAAGCATAAAAGGGGTTCATTCCCTCTGAACTGTGGACCAGGAGAGGAGATTGTCATTGATTTCACCGACATGATTATGAGAGTACAATGTAAGTGCCATGTGTTGGTGATTGTTGACTACTTCACCGGATGGCCGGAAGCTTATCCTGTCGGCCGAGAGGACAGTACGTTCGTGGTTAAGTGTTTGATCAACCAATACATACCACATTAGAGGTTCCCCCGCCATATCAGATCTGACAATGGGAGCCATTTCAAGAACGAGCACCTAAAAATAGTGGAACAAGCTTTGGGTCTTACACATGCGTACGGTGCCGTCTATCATCCTGAGAGCCATGTTAAAGTGGAACGCATGAACCTCACATTAAAACAAAAATTGGCCAAAATCTGTGCACAGACAAAACTTAATTGGCTAGCCGCTCTCCCTATCGCACTAATGTCTATCCGCTCATCTGTTAACAGAATCACCAGTTTCACTCCTTTTGAATTACTTACAGGTCGCCAGTTTCCAGCACCCAATACAGCACTGACGGTGGATCCTGTACGCCCATTGTCTCACAATGTATATTTTGACAAACTAACTAAAAAAGAATGTTATAACGAGAGGCCAACCTATGAAAATTTCACCAAAAGCGTAAGATGCATGTGAGATTGGTGTGTGTAAAGTACTAGAGAGGGCAATAAGATGAAGCTGTGGGAAAACTGGAAGCTGTTGGGGATCCCGTTCATAATTTCAGGAGCCATAGTAGGAATAATTTATAGCCTAACTGAGGGTCAGGAAAGCAACAACACCACATCGAAACCGAGACACAAAAGAGCCATAGCCGACATGAGGTTACCATGTGAACAACTCGTACTTAACTATGTTTGGGGCAAGACCAAATCATTTACTTTCGCCCTATGCGCTGTCATAAACTGTGGGGGAAAAAATAGCACATGGAGGGGGTACGACGTATATGTATGCATGGACTGGAATATGGACCGTGTTTGTAAGGCGCATCAGTCTAGGCGAACCCTTCTGGGTGAATGGTGTCCGGTATGGGATAGGGTAATAGCATATACCGGTGATTGGACCCCGGAAGAACCCAGGATTTGGACCTGGAGAAGCCAAGGCACCTCGGCAAAATTTGATTTCAAAATGCAAAGAGATTACAGTGCAAGCCAAAATCCACACACCCTTTCGATATCCACCAGAACGGGATCAACCAAATATACAGGGGAATTTTTCCTTATAATGGGGGTGGACATGCAAGGAACAGATAGAATGGCAGTAATAAAATGTGTTGTGAAGAACTCACCTGAGGTGAAAAGAAATGAGACAGTAGCTAAGCCATTATCGATACAACAAAAGAGTGGAGTATAGAAATAGATTACACCATGTTAAAACCAGAACATATGATGGAAAGAGCCACAGGATATGGAGAAAATAATTTGTGGCTGGAATGGATAATTACCACAGCCAGAGAACAGAGGTTAGATGATTGTATAGGATGTGCTAATGCAAGACCCCGCTTACACACTGAACCAGCACCATTGTACCAAAACGACACATGGGGGTACAGGTGTATGCTGGCACTGACAAGAACACTGTATCACTATAAATGATCAATTCATTACTATTCTCCCCCTGTCTCTACCATTAAAGTGAGTTATGATTTCGAATGTCCCCCCTTTTATGAGTGATGATTTTTTAGTTCAGGCGTTTTCCCGCTTTGGAAAACTGGTGTCCCTAATTAAAAAGGTGTTTATCAGTAGCGAATCCCCTCGGTTGAAACACATTGTGTCTTTTAGGCGATTTGCATATATGGAAGTTCAGGATGACACAACTTTCGCCTTGATGGTTGAGTATGTTATTTTTGTCACTACTGCAAAAACTAAGTGCTTTGCTTGTGGAAAGATGGTCACTTAGTTGGTCACTTGGTTAGAAATTGCCCTGATAAATCGAAAGAGCATGACAGTGTTAAAGAAGGTGTCATTAACATTGTTCCCGGCACAGCCGAGTGTGAACTGTTAGACTCCGTGCCGGCAAAGGGGGGACCGGATAAAACGAAGCCGATTGTGGAGAATGAAACTTCCGGCAATAAACTGAGTGTACCGGTGAAGAGTGCTTCTATTGTGGAGTCTCGAGACAGTTCAGGTATGGAGCAGACTGATATGACTGTTAATGATGATAACTCAATCAATGAATGAAATGCAGTCGTTGAACAAACGGCATATACGTGCCGATTCATATGACATTCCCGCATTGCGAGATGTGAGTGAGATGGCTTGTTTTGAACTTGTTTAGAGTACTCTGAAAAAAGAGAAAGGATAATACACAACACTTTGGAGAAATCCCCTTAAAGAACGACTCGCAACTTAGTGAAGATTTAGACACAGAAAGTGACAATAGTGACGCTGACTCTAGTGCTGTGCCTTCCCAGAGTGATCTTTTCTTTCATAGCTATGAAGTTGATGACAAAGCTTTTTCTTAAATTGACTAAGAATAAGAGAGGTGTTAAAGTTCAGAAGTACTTCCCTGATGTCAAGCAGTTTTCTGCTAAAACGAAAAGTCTGATGGCAGAGGGGTTTTTTACTAATAAAGTGGTGTACCGTTTAAAGAACATTGTAAGGAATTTAGGCAAGTCTTTGGACAAAGATGTGTATTCTTTTCGGTCCTGGCAAAAAGGATGACTACCTACATCGTGAAGAATAAATATGTCGATACATCGGTCCAGAAGGGCGGCATTCCAGGTTTCTCCGGGTGCTTGGAACATACAGGCATCCTCAATCAGCTGATCAGGGAGGCCAAGGAGAGCAAAGGAAACCTGACGGTTGTCTGGCTCGACTTGGCCAACGCATACGGTTCAATCCCGCATGGCCTCATCAACACGGCTATGGAACACTACCATATCCCACACCACATCAGGGGTATAATTACCAGCTACTTCGGAGGGTTCAAGCTACGGTTCAAAACTGCCCATTTTACAACACAGTGGCAGGACCTGGAAAAGGGAATCGTGACAGACTGCACAATCTCCCCCATCCTCTTTGTCATGGGAATGAACCTGCTCATAACAGCGGCAGGAAAGGAATCCAGAGGGCCAGCAATGGAGTCTGGCATCCTCCAACCTCCAATAAGATGTTTTATGGATGACCTTACTATAACAACTTTAACCCATGTGCAAGCAAGATGGACCCTGAAAGCTCTAGAAGACGGGGCAACATGGGCTCGGATGAAGTTCAAACCAAGGAAATCAAGAAGTATGGTGATTACAAGTGGGAAAGTGACCAGCAAGTTCCAGCTGCGAGTACAGGGGGAGACGATACCATCAATTGAGGAAAACCCAATTAAGTGCCTAGGGAAGTGGTACGACGCATCCCTGAGTGACAGATGCAACGTTTCCAGGACAGAGAAACAGGCAGATGCGTGGCTAAGTAAGATCGAGGGGTCAGGATTGCCAGGGAAGTTTAAGGCCTGGCTCTTCCAGCACGGCATGCTACCACGACTCATGTGGCTACTGACAATCTATGAAGTACCGAAGACAGCAGTGGAAGGAGTCGAGAGGCGAGTGAACAAACACCTCCGCAAGTGGCTCGGAATCCCACCAAGCTTCACGTCAATAGGGCTATACACCAGGTCGAGTCAGGTACAGCTACCCCTAGCATCAGTGGTGGAGGAGTTCAAGGTGGCAAAGTGCCGGCTTGTGATGATGTACCGTGACTCCACCGATGAAAAAGTCAGAAGAGCAGGCGTCACTACGAGATCAGGACGCAAATGGGCGGCTGACACATCAGTGGCGCAAGCCGAAAGTGCATTAAAGCTGAAGGACATCATCGGGAATCCATGCGTAGGGAGGCAAGGACTCAGATCCAGCCACTTCCAGCAGTGGGGAAAAGCAGACCCAAGGCAGAGAAGGGACATGATTCAAGCCGAGGTCCGACACTTGGAGGAAGAAAGGCGCAGGTCTAGGGCCATCGAACTGGGAGTACAAGGTGCCTGGACAAAGTGGGACCTGCCGAAGCGGAAGATCACATGCCCCGAGATCTGGAGACTGGAGCCCTTTCGTATCTCTTTCCTGCTCCGTTCAGTGTACGACACCCTTCCATCACAAACAAACCTCCACAGATGGGGAATGAGAGAGGACCCATTGTGTAGGCTATGCGGAGGGAGGGGAACAATGGCGCACATACTGGCAGGATGCAAAACAGCTCTTAGCCAAGGAAGATACAGGTGGCGCCATGACAAGGTTCTCAGTGCACTGGCTGACATCTTGGAGAGGGAGAGGCAGAAAAAGCGCCAGACCAGTACAAGGCAGGCGACATGTATTCAGTTCATCAGAGAAGGGGAGAAACCAGCAGCCCCCAAGAAGAACAAAAAGGGCACTATCCTGGGAGATGAGGGTGGACCTCGGAAGTAAATTAGTCTTCCCCCAGGTTGTGCAAACACTGCTTAGGCCGGATGTGGTCTTATGGTTTGAGAAGGCAAGGAAGATAATCTTGATTGAACTGACGGTCCCGTGGGAAGACGGGTGCCAGGAGGCTTTTGAGCGGAAAGCCACCAAGTATCAGGACCTCGTTGAGCAGTGCAGGGCCAAAGGGTGGCAGACCTGGCTATTCCCGGTTGAGGTCGGGTGTAGGGGTTTCCCGGCGCAGTCTGTGTGGAAGACACTCACAGCCTTGGGTATAGCAGGAAGGGAGAGGAAGGCAGCTGTCCATAGGTTGGGTGAGGCAGCAGAAAGAGCGTCTTGCTGGCTCTGGAGTAGGAGGGAGGAGTTGAGCTGGGGGCCAGGAGGAGGTGGGCAGTGACTGGCCACCACTGCTGACCCGCCAACTGGAGGGTGTTGTAGTTTAGGGTCAAAACACCCTGTGAAAGTTGGATGCCACCTGATGACATCTTCTCCTGGCCGAAAGCTACAGTCATCCACTACAGTCAGAGAATGATTTAGGTGGCATCAGTACAGATGTATTCAATAGTAATGCTTAAGGGTTTATTCTCATATTTTGTCATTCATGACTTTGTTTTTCTTTTTTTTCATGAGTGAATGTGAATGGTCAGGGATATTAGCAAAAGAGCAATGTTGAAGGAGCTTTTTAGGCAGAAAAATATTGATGTATTCTTTTTACAAGAAACACACAGTGATGGAAAAACGCTGCTGATTGGGTGAGGGAGTTTAATGGTATTTCTGTATTGAGCCATAATACCTCCACAAGTGAAGGGGTGGCCATTATGTTTTCAAAAGGTTTCAGCCCAAACTCATATGATTTTGTTGAAATTGTTAAAGGGAGACTTTTAAAAGTGAGTGCTGTCTTTGAGAATCATGTGTTTGTTTTTATGTGTGTTTATGCTCCAACCTCTGCAGTTGAAAGAATGTTGTTTTTAGACAAATGATGCTGTGCTTTGAAAAATTGCTCTGTTGATGATTTTTTGTTTTGTGCTTTCAACTGCACTGAACAGGCTCTGGATAGAAACCACATTGAACCCCATATGCCCTGCAGAAAACGCATTATTCACATAATTAAGAAACATGAGCTGTGCGATGTTTGGTGACAGCTGAACAGGGATAAAAGACAATATACATGAGATAATGTTATTTCCCTTGCCAGATTGGACAGATTTTATGCATTTGGACACCATCTTAACATTTTTAATAAATGTTTAATCACTACAGTGGGTTTCACAGATCATGACATGGTGCAGTGCAGTGTCTTTTTGAATCACATTAAGCCAAAAAGTGCGTATTGGCATTTTAACATTTCCTTATTGAGTGACAACTTTTTTTAAAGAGTCTTTTAAGGTTTTTTGGGTGAATTATAGAAAGTCTAAGCCCACTTTTCAATCAATACAACAATGGTGGGACTCAAATAAAACAATTTTGACAACAGTACACTCATAACGTTACTAGAGAGCCAAGACGATCTTTAAAGAGCTTGGAAACTGACATAAATAGCTGTCAGCAGAATCCACTGGAGATCATCAATATTTGGACGCTAGTTTAAGGAAAAAGAGACAATTGGCTGATCTACTGGCACACAGAACACAGGGGGCACTGGTCCGATTCTATATTTCAAAGTGTTAATGATAGGGATGCACCGTCTTAATACTTTTTCAGCCTTGAGAAAAAGAATGGCCAAAGATGATTTATTTAAGCTTTGTGTTCTGAGGATGGTGGGCTTCTAGTAGACCCTATTGACATACGAAGAAGGGCAGTCAGTTTTTATCAGACCCTTCACAGAAGTGAGATCTCTGGAAAAAAAGGGGAAAACACTGTCGTCTTTGATGCTCTACCCCAGATGTCCAAGGAGGGTACTCACTGAGTTTGGGAGTATTGCATAAGGCCCTTCAAGGCATAGAATCTGGCAGAGCACCTGGAGTTGATGGTCTCCCAGTTGATTTTTGTAAGTCTTTTTGGCCTGAATTGGGAGTGGATTTGTTGCAAGTGCTTAAATTACAGCTTGTCGGAGGGCAGACTACCATTGAGTTGCCTTAGAGCAGTAATCACTCTCATTCCAAAAAAGGGCGATCTCACTGACATTAAATGTTGGCGTCTAATTTCACTTCTCTGCAGTGATTACAAATTGTTTTCCAAAACATTGGCCAACAGGTTGTCTAAAGTGATAGACCTTGTCATTCATCCGGACTCTCTTTAATTTGGGATATTCTTGATCTGTCATATTTGGACTTTGGTCTAATTTCACTAGATCAAGAGAAGGCTTTTGACCGAGTTGAGCACACTTTTTTGTGGAGAGCAATGTTAGCGAAAATATATAGATATGATTAAAGTGCTCTATAGTAGTGTTGAGAGTGTACTTAAAACAAATGGTGGCTTATGTACTCCTTTTCAGGTTCTTAGGGGTATAAGACAGGGTTGTTCTCTGTCTGGTATGTTGTACTCATTGGCCATCAAACCTTTGTTACATCAATTAAGGTTAAAAATACATGGTCTAGCCTTGCCTAATTGTATAAATAATATTCGTCTGTCAGCCTATGCTGATGATGTAATGGTTATTGTTAATGATCAAAATGATGTACAGATCTTGCTTAAATTAATTGAAAATTATTTTGTCTTCTGAGAGTTGTCTTCTGCCAGAATTAACAGGTTGAAATGTGAAACGTTACTAGTTGGTCAGTGGGCTGGTGGTAGACCGAATCTCCCTAATAGATTGATTTGGGGAAATGGGGGCATAAAGTATTTGGGGGTCTTTCTGGGTGACGCTGCAACTCAACAGACAAATTGGGAAGGTGTCCTTGATAAAATAAAGGGCCGCCTTGAAAAATGGAGATGGTTAATTCTGAACATGTCTTATAACAATCTGGTGGCATCCTCCCTCTGGCACAGGCTGGCCTGCGTAGATCCTCCGGTTCAACTGTTAGCTCAAATACAATCTGTCCTTGTCCCAGAAGAAATCCACATTCTACACTGGGTGAAACGAAATGTTCTATATCTACCTAAAGAAGAAGGAGGGCAAGGTCTCATCCATTTACAAAGTAGAACTGCCGCTTCCGCCTGCAGTTTATACAAAGATTTCTCGCTGGTTCATCAGACCTTAGCTGGAGATCTTTGGCTTGCGCTATACTACAGACCTATGGACAGCTTGGTTTGGATAAACATCTTATTTTGCTGGATCCTTTGAGAATAGACTTATCTAAGGTGTCAGTTTTTTATAAGAACAATTTTAAACTGTGGAATTGTTTTCATATCCAAAGGGCTGAATGTCCACAGTCCCTTTTTTGGTTGCTAGAGGAGCCCCTAATATTTGGAGCTCTCCTGGATGTTTCTGATAACTACAATAAATATGGACTCAGTTCTGTCCTTCAAAAATCCAGAACTTCCACTTTGGGACAGGTACTGATTTTGACTGGACCAGATTTTGAGAATGCTGTTTTTCTATCCCAGCATTTGGGTTTAAAATCTGTACGTACATGTTTCTGAGTAAACTGAAAGACACTTTTACAGCTGAAGAGGAACAAATGCTGAAAGGCTTCCAGCTCGGTAAGAGCATCCCTAATACACAGGACTCTTTTCCGTGTTTAAAAGTGTTACCTAAGCTTGACGAGTGTGCTGTTTTTTTCCTAAATGCTTGGGAATCCTCATGGTTAGACTTATTGTCAGCCACAGGCAAAACCTTGTATAAAGCTTGTGTTGTGGTGGGAAAATTGACACCCAATTGCGATCTTTTTTTGGTTTAGATGACACTGTAAAACCTGAATAGAGATCAATATATAAGCCGGCGTTATCTAAAAGGATAGGGGACATGCAGTGGCGAGTACTCCATGGTATTCTTGCTGTGAACGCTTTTGTTTCTGTTTTAAACCAAGAAGTTTCTCCAAAATGTCCTTTCTGTTTTGAAAGGGAAACTGTTTTTCATGCTTTTGTGAAGTGTATCTTAACGTACAGGAAAGCCCCAAAAAAGATCTCCCGAGGTCTTCTTCTCCACTGGAGTTTTCGGTTCCTCGCCAGTTGCCACCGTTTGCACACTGGTTGAGGGTGGTATTCTTCAGTAGCGGTGTGATGCGGGCCTCTTTGAACGCTGTGGGAAATGTCCCAGTGGTGAGCAAAGAGTTGATGTTGGTCAGAACAGGCACAGCTGCTGGAGAGATGGCCTGGAGGAGATGGGTTGGAATGGGATCCAGTGGGCAGGTGTTAGGGTGGTTGGAACCAATGACCTTGAAAACATCAGCTTCAGACAGAGGAGAAAAGGCGGGGAGCACACGCGTGTCAGGGATGTGGGCGGATTCAACAGGTGGTTGTGGTGTAGAAAATTTGGCTGTTCATGGCAATAGTTTACGAAGAACGGCGCAAAATGTGTGTGGGAGCAGGGGGACAGAGAAGAGCAGAGGAGGTTTTGAAGAGCGTGCGAGAGTCAGGAGAGTTGCTGATCTTCGAGTGGTAATAATCAGTTTTTGCAGAGGTGACGTCAACGGATAAAGTAGAGAGGAGAGACTGGTAGAGAGAGAGGTCAGTATGGTCTTTTGACTTGTGCCATTTTCTTTCAGCTGACCGGAGGCTGGCGCAATGCTCACGTAGTACATCCGTTAAACAGGGGCAGACAGAAATGAACGGGCTGGTCTAGATGCAAGAGGGAATAGGTTGTCCAAAAAGGATGGAAGCGTGGAACAGAGAGATACTGTGGCGCTGTTTGTATTCAAAAGAGAGAGCTCCTCAGAGGGGGGAGTGCAGACAAGACAGCAGAGGAAAAGCAGGAGGGAGGGATGGACCACAGATTGCGCCAGAAAGTGACCAGCGGTAAGACATCTGCGTTGTCTGGAGCGGTGAGGTCGAGGGTGATGAAGAAGTGATCAGACGTGTGCAGTGGGGTGACCTGAGATTAATGAGTGGAGCATTTTTTCTAATCATCCTTGACATTTGCAAAACAGTAAGTGCATTTCCGATTTTGATTGTTTGATTGCAACAGGCTGCACATGATTCACATTTACACTTTTACTGTTTGTACCGTAATTTATAGACAGACCGTGTCATTGCGATACAGAAAGGAAAAGACAGCACTGCATAGCACAAAAAAATTTAGAAATCTAAACATAAGACAATCTCCTTAGGATAACTGTACATGCAGTGCAGTGGAATTACAGTGCAGTCCTCCTACACCTCCTGACGTTCCTGTCTTTTGGGCAACGAATTCTCATCCACATCACAATGAATATTCTTCTCTTGCGATACAAGTGTCTTATCCTGCCTCTGCAGGCATCAGCTGTGATGTCATCAAACGCTACATCCATGGCAGCAAGAAGGGTCATCTGTGTATGCGGCTGGCGAACATATACTTTTAATCTTCATGCTGAGAAGAATTCCTCAATGGGGTTAAGGAATGAAGAGTAGGGTGAGGGAAACTCCATCAGCATCCTGTTGTGGGCCGCAAACCATTGCCTGCTGATGTAGGAGCGATGGAAACTGACATTGTCCCAAACTAACACGTACTTTGCCAGGTCATCTACTATCTGACCCCTCTATTGTTCAGGGATAAGATCCCTGTAGAGAGTGTCTAAAAAGGTGACAAGATGTTCTGTATTTAGTAATTCAAAACACTAAAATGAGTAAAATAAAATGCTACTGTTTACCTAAAGTATACTTACTATATATTGTAAAACTAGTGCTTAAATGTCGTGGGGGATTATACTATTCAACAGAGACACATTATAATGCATTTTGATCAACATGACATGAGCAATTGATAATGTAGGAAACATCATAATCATTTGCATGGATGTACCAAAGCATTTGAAACTTGTTCAAAGAAATAAGAAAATGCTTTTTTGATGTGCACAACTGACACAATGATGAGAGGATTGAACCAGTAGTTTTTAGAATTTCAATTCTGATCTGAGAAATGTACCAAATTGACTTAGAAAAACTGTATTTAAAGTGGGTGGAGGTACTTTTGGGGCAGTTTTGTTTCACCTAAGTGTCCCATTTCCACCCCTCTCAAACTCATGTATGCATATATCCAGAAACCATTGTTTTGATGGTTGCAAAGAAGCAACACTGTGTGTCTAAAGAAGCATTTATTCATGATTACGTAGACATGCTAAAATTTACACTAAACATTACACATGACATGACACATGATAGCTGCAAATAAACCTCCGTTTCACAAATACGGACAACTAAAGAATCCTTTCTCGATATACGGCCTGAATTATCTAAATTCTCTCGCATTTCAGATAACATAGAACATCTTGTGAAAATGGAGGGTAACTTTAAGCTAAAAAATATTAGAGGTATTTCGCAAAGCACGTTAGAAAAATATCTTAACGTACAGGAAAGCCCCAAAAAGATTTCCTGAGGTCTTCTTCTCCACTTGAGTTTTCGGTTCCTCGCCAGTTGCCACCGTTTGCACACTGGCTGCTCTCGCTTTGCTCCCCAGGGTGTCCTGACGTCATTTCTCCAGGATACACTGAATGACCTACTCGAGAGGTAAGACTTGAACCATTGCAACGCCATTCCAGAGACACCCATAGCACTGAGAGAAGACAGGAGGATGTGATGATTGACAGTGTCAAAAGCAGCAGACAGATCCAGTAGGATGAGTACGGATGACTTGGATGATGCTTTTGCCAGTCTCAGGGCTTTGATGACTGAGAGCAGTGCAGTCTTGGTCGAATGACCCCTCTTGAAACCAGACCGATTGCTGTCCAGGAGGTTGTTTTCCGCATGAGAAAGGAGGAGAGCTGGTTGAACACAACTCGCTCCAGAGCTTTGGCAATGAGATCCCTGTTCAGGGATGAGATCCCTGTAGAGAGTGACTAAAAATATTACAAGATGTTCTCTATTGTATGAACCAATAATGGAAATATGCGTAAGCAGACCATTCTCAGAGATAGCAGCAGTAGTATAATCATATACTATGTGTCAAAATGTTTGATTGATTTATGACCCTCCAGTCAAGGGTCTGTCATCCTGACATCCTGTCAGTCAGATCTTCTTTATGGCCTGTCAATCTAATTGACATTTGATGTTTTATGACTGTTGTAGGGGGGCCTATGGTCCCCACTTTTCCTGCAGTGGTAGTCCCCCAAACCCCAACACATTTTCAACCTGGTTGCTTTTTCTATCAGGACACATGCTGTGAAATGTGTTTTTTGTATTAGCAAATTAGAGAGAGATAGAGGCATAGATAGAGGCATGGATAGAGGCATGGATAGGCTAACTCATGTAATATGTTCGATTGCCACGGCGGACTTAGTTAATTTTGTAACAAAGTGATAAGACATGCCCCCATGTTATTCAAAATATTTTTTTGTAACATGGAATGATTTGTCACAGTCGGTCTTAGTTAAATTTTGTAACAAAGTGATAAGACATGTCCCATGTCATTCAAATTAGTTTTATGGCCTGTCAATCCAAAAAGGATAGTTTTATGGCCTGTCAATCTAAAAAGGATAGTTTTATGGCCGACTTGTCAATCTAAAGCCACTTACCATCAATAAATGTGTTTTTCACACTACCTCGTGAAAAACCTGAAGGGTGTGTCGTAATAAAGTGTTAAAATAATGGAGGGTTTTCGTAAATTTAAATCAGATACTTACGCTGTCTTATAAACGATACAATGGCTCTAAATAGTACCGAAACGCCTAAAAATGTTGCGACCGGCTCGTCTACTGATGCCTGGATGGAATCGGAAGATTTGACAAGGGCTCCGCGGCGTTTAGAACGTATGCACATAACCCGTTTTATACATGACGATGAAGAGCTTGTAATACGCGATTTTTCACTCGCCGGTAACCGTGTTGGGTGTTTCGAGTTCGACAAGACGAGACACTGTGTATCATTGTACAGCACCGATTTGGGGATGGAGAGGTCCATCCTTGACCCCTGTCTGTTTCTGCCAGCGCAAGACTGGTCATTGTTTTACAACTACGTTTGGAGCGATCTAAACAAGTATCGTGAGGAACCTGTGTTCGTCGGTGAATGGTGGAGTGTAATACCCGGTATATGTTGTCGGATGTTCGCCGACGGCTGTGGCGAGAACCCTGAAGATGCCCTGTATATATCATGCGGCTTTGATTCTGAGCCGAAGGCCCGTAGAATTGATTCTCCAACTAAAGGGGTGCGCTACGATCTACGGTTTATGTTTCAATGGAGAGATGTGTGTGTGCTTGATGACATTTTCGCGGATATTAACAACATGTTTAAATGGTGTAAGTTGCTGGACTGGTACAACTCTGTGAGAGTAAACTTGTTTGATCCGGAAATGAATGTTGCAAATGACACCGCCCCCCTGCTATAACCTTTAAAAACAGACCGTTCAGACAAAACCCTCACCACAACATCCAACATTCAACTATGTCCCAGGAGGAATCATCCGTATACCACAGTGCCGGACAAAATCCACCGGTGTGTGAGGCTGTCGCCGGTGTGGCCGAAGACACATTGCAGCAATCTACAAACACCTGGCTGGATAAATTCTGCGAAGAGCTGGGGTATCACAACCTTACATTCATCACTACAAGGGGTCAAGCCCTCTCGGACGCCTTCGTATGCGCTGGTGTTGATGGTGTGGACGGGTGTATCGGAGAGGTCGGATTTAAAATAATTAAAGCCATCGTAGCGGTTCTGATGTCGCACCGTTAACCGAAAACTCAAGGAACTATGTCAGGGTTGTGAGGTGGACCATCCGAGCCAGATGCGACATTCGTGTCTATTTGAACCATCACCCTATTTCTTCGAAGGATACTTTAAAGAATTATCAAACAAATTGTTCAACCCCCAGTTTAAACATAGTATTGTTCAAGCGTTAACCACCTACGGACTAAGGCTTCACCACCAGAGAATTCAGGGGGCCGTGGAAGCCATTCTATGTGAACTACGGAGTGAATCATTTATCGTGGGTAAACATAACGAAATTGCAGAGACTCTTGTGGATAAACATTGTGAGAAGGTAGTCAACGACGCGGTAGCTTGTTGGAAAGGGGTTACCGATAATCTCATTGTGTAGCTGTTGCGGAGGGATGGGGAACACATGCTTTGCGGGGTTTTTCAAAAATGTATTTAAAATGTATTACAATTGGAATTAACTAATCTTTTGTATTGTGTGATATATGACAATGTTGATATGTGTGATGTCTTACGAGTAGATAACTTAAAGAATGAAATGATTGTTGTGCGAAAATGTTCGGACTCTTGGGTTAACGTGACACAGGCTTGTGTCAATGGTGATGATTCAGCAGCAGCGTTCATCAGAAAAGTATTAAAAGCATTATGTGAAAACACTATTATATTTGATATTGAACATATCATAACGATGTTTACATACACAGTTGATGTTTGCATAAATCTGATATCCATAAAAAAGATAGTAATGATGTTTCTGAAATTGTTGAAATTGTGAGCGACTACATGCTTGATAAAGATATTTTCACATGTGTACGTTTTCTTGGCTATCTAGACAGCCTATGAAATGTGTTGTTTTTACTTTTTTATTGTTGTTGTATATTCTTAAATAAATACCATTGTTTTAAAAAGGTATACTTTATATGTCTCTGTCTGTTGAAATGACAACATGTCAGATCTCATGAAAAAGGTTTATTACACACCATTTGTTTATGGTATGAATAAACAGTTTCAGGCGGACTTGGTTGATATGTCAGCATACTCCAAGGAAAACGACGGTATCAATTTCTCTTAACATGTATAGATGTATTTAGTAAATACGCATGGACTCGCATCTTGAAGAATAAGTCCGGATCTGAAGTCTCAAAAGCTTTTGTTTCTATACTTGCTGATAAACGCATCCCCCAAAAAGTACAGACAGACGCCGGGGGTGAGTTCTTTAACAAACAGTTTCAATCTGTTTCTAAAAAGTATAATATTCAACATTTTGCTACAGCATCGGATTTAAAACCGTCTAACATGTAACATCTGCAATCAAGTGCATCCCAATGTGCTTCACATCAACTTTGAGGCTAAAGGTCATACTTTAAGGTCAGCAGAGAATTCACAGAAATACATCAGCAAAGTGTCATCAAATGCTTGTGGACATGCAGGGGCCGGGAACAGTAATTGTGCACTGTCAATCCTTCCCGTGCAAGTTAAATCTGTTAAAGGCAACAAAATAATTCAAATGTATGCTCTTCTTGATCCTGGCAGTTCAGCAACATTCTGCACGAAGAAGCTGGCACAGATGTTATGTCTAGAAGGGAAACAAACGACCGTACTACTGAGAACAATGGCACATGAGAAACCCATAAAAAGTGTGTTAGTATCAGGTTTAGAAGTCAGTGAACTTAATGGCAAGAAATTCATTCCTTTACCTGATGTCTATAAACAAAATTCTATGCCTGCAACAAAAGAGAACATCCCAACAAAAGAAGACTTAAAGCAATGGCCTTACCTCATTGAAATCCAGTTACCTCACATAGACAGTGACATTGACTTGCTCATAGGAATGAATGCAGCAAACGTTATGGATCCTTGGCAGGTAATTAACTCACAAGAAGATGGACCTTATGCAATAAAAATGTTGTTAGGTTGGGTAATCAACAGTCCATTGGGAGGAAGCAACAAAGGCAACAAAGGTGATGAAATGACCACAGTGACTGCAAACCGGATCTCCTTGGTCGACCTGCAAGAACTTCTGGTGAGTCAATACAACACAGACTTCAATGAGAAGGCCTATGAAGGAAAAAGTGAAATGTCAGTGAATGACAAGAAGTTCCTGAACATTGTCAATCAATCTGTAAAAGTAAAGGAGGGTCACTACTGCATTAACTTACCTTTCAAAGCAGAAAATATGACAATGCCCAACAATCGCGTTGTTGCAGAACAGCGCTTGTTGAATCTAAAAAGGAAGTTCAAAAGAGATCCGAACTATCAGAGGGAGAATACAGAGTTCCTCAGTGACTGCATTCACAAGGGTTACGCTAAAATTGTTCCCTTTGCACAACTGAATAGGACTGATGGAAAGGTTTGGTATATCCCTTGTCATGGGGTATATCACCCAAAAAAGAAGACAATTAGAGTAGTGTTTGACTGTGGTGCAACTTTTAAGGGGACATCCCTTAACTCTGAACTACTCCAAGGCCCAAATTTGACAAACACACTGATTGGAGTGTTGACACGTTTCAGAGAAGAACCAGTAGCACTGATGGCGGACATACAGGCCATGTTTCACCGAGTCAAGGTGACTGAAAGTGACACAGACTTCCTGCGCTTCTTATGGTGGCCACAAGGAGTACCGGATGATGCTCCAGTGGAATACCGCATGACTGTTCATTTGTTTGGTGCAGTCTCTTCACCGAGCATAGCTAATTTTGCTCTCAAGGCAAGGCAAGGCAAGTTTATTTGTATAGCACATTTCATACACAATGGCAATTCAAAGTGCTTTACATAGAAGAAATTAAAAATATCCATTTGCTAAAACAGTTAAGAAATAAGAAAATAAAAGTAACCAGTTAAGAATAAAAAATAAAATAACATAGTTTAGAAGAAATAAGAAAAATAAAAATTAACCAGTTAAGAATAAAAATAAAATAAAATATAGTTTAGATTAGATAATAAATAAAATAAAGTACAGCTCAAACAGTCAGACGGTCAGAGGCACATTAATCAAATGCAAAGTTAAACAGATGTGTTTTGAGTCTGGATTTGAATCTGGCTACTGTGGGAGCACATCTGATCTCTTCTGGAAGCTGGTTCCAGCTGCGGCTCGCATAATAGCTAAATGCAGACTCTCCTTGCTTGGAGAGAACCCTTGGTATTTCTAGCTGATGCGATCCTAATGACCTGGGTGTTCTTTTGGGTCTGTATTCAATGAGCATATCTGCAATGTATTGAGGTCCTAGGCCATTGAACGATTTATATACCAGTAATAAAACTTTAAAATCTATCCTATATGTAACTGGTAGCCAGTGTAAAGACCTGAGGACTGGTGTGATATGATCATATTTTCTGGTTCTGCTCAGAATCCTTGCCGCAGCGTTCTGTATGAGCTGCATCTGTCTTATGGTCTTTTTGGGAGGTCAGTAAGGAGTCCATTACAATTATCCACCCTGCTGGTGATGAAAGCATGCACTAGTTTCTCTAAGTCTTGACTGGAAACAAAACATCTAATTCTTGAAATATTTTGCAGATGATAGTATGCTGATTTAGTTATTGCTTTGACATGACTACTGAAGTTAAGGTCTGACTCTAGAGACACACCGAGATTCCTGACTTGATTTTTTGTTGTTTGACCTTTAGAGTGAAGGTACGCGTTCACCTTGAGAACTTCATCTTTATTTCCAAACGCAATGACTTCAGTTTTGTCTTTGTTTAACTGAAGAAAGTTTTGGCACATCCAACTATTTATTTCATCAATGCATTTGTGCAGGGAGTCAATGGGGCTGTAATCGATAGGCGATAGGGCTAAGTATATCTGTGTGTCGTCTGCATAGCTGTGGTAAGCAATTTGGTTATTTCTCATTATTTGGCTCATTGGGAGCATGTACAGGTTGAATAGGAGAGGCGCAAGAATTGAGCCTTGGGGGACTCCGCATTTCATGGATGTCCACTCAGACTTATGGTCACCTATACTCACATAATAACCTCTTGCTTCTAGGTATGACCTGAACCATTTTAGGACTATCCCAGAAAGCCTGTGCAGTCGACAATGCAAGCAACTTCCCTCCTGAGGTAACAAACACAATCATGGAACATTTTTATGTAGATGATTGTTTGAAATCGATGCCCACAGAACCAGAAGCAATAGAACTAATCTCAAACCTCACTGAAGTCTGTCATAGAGGAGGCTTCCATTTGTCAAAGTGGATAAGCAACAGTAGAGCTGTTCTTGGTGCTGTTCCACAAGAAGACCGAGCTAAAGAGATAAAAGACTTGGACTTTATGGCGTAAATATCAATTGCCCATGGAACGAGCCTTAGGACTGCTGTGGTGTGTCCAAAGTCCTTCAAGTTCAACATCACCATCAGTGAGCGTGCTAGAACCAGAAGGGGCATCCTATCAATGGTAAGCTCTATATACGATCCATTGGGTTTTCTGTCTCCGCTTACCTTGCCAGCTAAACTGTTGCTGCAAGATTTGTGCCGACAGGACCTTGGATGGGACATGACCATTCCAAACACACTTTCTGACCAGTGGACTAAATGGATCAGTAGTCTCTCACAACTAAAAGACTTTGAAGTTCCACGCTGCTTTTAGCCAAATCATTTTGGTGAGTCCGTGCATAACCAGATTCACCACTTCTCTGATGACAGCGAGCTAGGCTATGGAACAGTCAGCTATCTCAGAATGACAAATGCAGAAGGAAAGGTCTATGTAGCGTTCTTGATTGGCAAAGCAAGAGTAGCTCCATTGAAACGGCAGACCATCCCAAGGCTCGAGTTAGCAGCTGCAGCTTTGTCAGTTAAAGTGGATAAAAAGTTAAAGGAAGAATTGCTACCAACTACAGATAGGTCAGTGTTTTGGTCTGACAGCACATCTGTCTTAAAGTACATTTCAAACGACCACACTCATTTTCAATATTATGTGGCGAATAGAACGTCTAGGATTAGAGAAGCCACACAAGTGTTTCAGTGGAGATATATTGACACAAAACCCTGCTGATGATTGCTCTAGAGGTGTGAGCGCAGAGAGGTATTGTTAACAAAAACAACGAAGACACAGTGTTTCAAAATCTTTACGGACCTAGGAATGCTCGATGTGTTAAACAATTGTTTAAATACAAAATCGGAGACATTGTGAGAATATCCAAAGTGAGGGGTCCATTCGCCAAGGGTTACGAGAAAAATTATACAGAAGAGTATTTCACGGTGAACAAGTGTGTACAACGAGACCCACCCGTTTACAAACTTTGTGATTATGACGGAGATATTATTGATGGTAGTTTTTACGAGCCAGAGTTACAAAAAATATCTGTGAGCAAAAACAATAGGTTTAAAGTAGAAAAAATCTTGGACAAGAAAAAGCAGGGTAAGAAGACCATTGTCTTTGTAAAATGGTATAGATGGCCGTCTAAATTTAATAGCTGGGTCCCCGAAAAAGAAGTGGTCGACGTACATTCGATTTAAAAAGGAGAATACATAGTAGTCTACGGCATTCATTTAGAAAACAGACATGGGTAGCGACGGATTTTATGTCGTATTACCATGCAATGCATCGTTGACGTAGTATCCTGACAACACTATTTCTAATTATAGGACATGCCTAGCCAACCCATTACATGTGAAAGGTAAATGGGAAGTGGGGATTGTTGAATTCGAATATCCTAGAACGTGGTACACGTTTAATACTGAAGATGCATTTTTTGAAATAAATGTCGGTCAGCCCCCGCTCAGTGGTGGTCCTGTGAAGAAGAAGAATAAACATGATGACGATTCATTGATGCGTAATAAAATGTCTCCGATACGTTACCGTATAAAAACGGGTTATTATGATGACATTACTTCTCTGGTTAAAGAGATAAATGAGGCCCTTACGCAGCATTCATCTTTCGGCCATGACAATGTGAAAAACTGTGTGTTTCTGAATGCAAAACCTAACATATCTTTGACTTTTTACAGGAAACTAGCAAATACTTTAGGAGCAAAACCCGGGGCACCATTATGTGGCTCTTCATACGTACCAACGGATTTTAATATCGACAAAAACAGTGTAACACACACTCAGCAACAGGCGGACAAACACGGGCATGCATACATATCTGCTGACTTTAATAACGACATGGATGTTGTGACGTATGCACCGCATCAATCAGATATACAAGGGGGCTTCTACACATTGTATTTATACACAGACATTATCGATTAACAGTCAGTTGGTGATGCCTATGTACCTCTCTTAGGAACAGCTCATATAGCCGGAGAAAATAAGCATATGGTTTGTTTGCGATACGACAAAGTGCATTACGTTTCTATAAACAAAACAACCATCACAGACATTGGTATTGAAGTTAAGGACGACCAAAATACACACGTAAAGTTTTCATACGGAAAAGTTAGCGTTAAGCTTCACTTTAGACCTGTGAAACATTTCGTATAATAATGTCCTTATTCAACAATTATAATCATGATCCTGAACGCTACGTGCACCCCCCGGCGCCCCCCCCCGCCCCCCCCGCCGGCCCTTTTATGTATGAGGGGGGGGGGGGTGTTTTGGGGTCTTTATAATACTATACCCCCCCTATAACTCCGCTGGGTTTTTTATTTTTCCCCCAACAACTTCTACCCCCCCCCCCCCCCCCAAGAGAGGGGGGTTCCCACAAAAAAAAAAAAAAGACAACCAAAAAAGAAACGGCTGGAAAAAAAAAAAAAAAGGGGGGGGGAAAAAAAAAAAAAAAAAACAAAAAAAAAACCAAACACCACCCCCCAAAACAAAACATTGCCCCACACCATCACAGAAGAGGGGGTTAAAACAAAATTGGATTTGTTCACTGTGCCACTAACTCAAACGGCAATTGAAAGAAACGCCTATATTGAGATACCACCATTATCTGCAATATCAGACTGTCATGAACTGCTCCGAGACTTAGGGTGAGATCCAGATGCAGCTTTATTAGAAGGGTAATCCAAAGGCGTAATCCAGATAACGGGCAAGGGTCATACACAGGTAGGCAGTTCAAACAAACAAAACAGGAAGGGACCAGAGGCAAAAGCGTAAACGGGAAGCAAGGCAAGAAATACAAAAACCAGAAAACCATAAAACCAAAACCAGGAAAAACGCTCAGAAATGCAGTATAAAACAAACAAGACTTCGCAGTGAGTGAATAAGTGCACATGGTATATATAGAGTGAATGTGAATGATACTCAGGTGTGTGTAATCAGTGCTGATGAGTCCGGGTAGTGAGTTATGGGAAATGTAGTTTGTGAGTGCATGATAAGTTTGATGTGGAGTGCCCTCTGGTGGTTTTCAAGGGCACTCCAGCTGGTGACCGTTACATAGCCCCCCCTTTAAGGAGCGGATTCCAGACGCTCCTAACACTGTCCAGGAGGGAGGAGGAGCGGAGGCGGACCTGGGGGCGGGATGGAGGGCCAGGACCGTGGAGCGGAAGAGAACCCGGAGACTGAGGCTGAGCACGTGACCAGGGCGGAGCAGGCTGAGCAGGCGGCCAGGGCGGAGCAGGCTGAGCAGGCGGCCAGGGCAGAGAGCAGGCTGAGCAGGCGGCCAGGGCTGAGACGTCCCTTCAAGGAGACCAGGCCGACTTGTCGGTTCAGGGGTATAACGCGGGTCCGACGGTTCAGGAACCGGCACAGGCGTGGATTCGGCCATCTTGTCCCAAGACACAGGCGTGGATTCGGCAGTCTTGTCCCAAGACACAGGCGTGGAGAAGGCCATCTTGGGATGAGGCTCAGATATGGCAGACGTGATGTGAACGGTCTCTGGCTCCGGCTGGGCAGACGGGCTTGACTTGACTCTGGAAGATCGACTCGGGCTTGACTTGACTCTGGAAGATCGACTCGGGCTTGACTTGACTCTGGAAGATCGACTCGGGCTTGACTTGACTCTGGAAGATCGACTCGGGCTTGACTTGACTCTGGAAGATCGACTCGGGCTTGACTTGACTCTGGAAGATCGACTCGGGCTTGACTTGACTTGACTCTGGAAGATCGACTCGGGCTTGACTTGACTCTGGAAGATCGACTCGGGCTTGACTTGACTCTGGAAGATCGACTCGGGCTTGACTTGACTCTGGAAGATCGACTCGGGCTTGACTTGACTCTGGAAGATCGACTCGGGCTGGACTTGACTCTGGAAGATCGACTCGGGCTGGACTTGACTCTGGAAGATCGACTCGGGCTGGACTTGACTCTGGAAGATCGACTCGGGCTGGACTTGACTCTGGAAGATCGACTCGGGCTGGAGTTGACTCTGGAAGATCGACTCGGGCTGAGTTGACTCTGAATTCTCTGGAAGATCGACTCGGGCTGGAGTTGACTCTGGAAGATCGACTCGGGCTGGAGTTGACTCTGGAAGATCGACTCGGGCTGGAGTTGACTCTGGAAGATCGACTCGGGCTGGAGTTGACTCTGGAAGATCGACTCGGACTGGACTTGACTCTGGAAGATCGACTCGGACTGGACCTGACTCTGGCAGATCGACTCGGACTGGAGCTGACTCTGGCAGATCGACTCGGACTGGAGTTGACTCTGGCAGATCGACTCGGACTGGAGTTGACTCTGGCAGATCGACTCGGACTGGAGTTGACTCTGGCAGATCGACTCGGACTGGTGACCTGACTCTGGAGATCGACTCGGACTGGAGCTGACTCTGGCAGATCGACTCGGACTGGAGCTGACTCTGGCAGATCGACTCGGACTGGAGTTGACTCTGGCAGATCGACTCGGACTGGAGTTGACTCTGGCAGATCGACTCGGACTGGAGTTGACTCTGGCAGATCGACTCGGACTGGAGTTGACTCTGGCAGATCGACTCGGACTGGAGTTGACTCTGGCAGATCGACTCGGACTGGAGTTGACTCTGGCAGATCGACTCGGACTGGAGTTGACTCTGGCAGATCGACTCGGACTGGAGTTGACTCTGGCAGATCGACTCGGACTGGAGTTGACTCTGGCAGATCGACTCGGACTGGAGTTGACTCTGGCAGATCGACTCGGACTGGAGTTGACTCTGGCAGATCGACTCTTGCTGCCCTTTCATGCAGGGGCTCTGGGTTGGCGACCATCTCGTGCAGTGTCTCTGGGCTGGTAGCCATCTCGTGCAGTGGCGCTGGGCTGGCGGCCATCTCCTGCAGTGGCTCTGGGCTGGCGGCCATCTCCTGCAGTGGCTCTGGGCTGGCGGCCATCTCGTGCAGTGGCGCTGGGCTGGCGGCCATCTCGTGCAGTGGCTCTGGGCTGGCGGTCATCTCGTGCAGTGGCGCTGGGCTGGCGGCCATCTCGTGCAGTGGCGCTGGGCTGGCGGCCATCTCGTGCAGTGGCGCTGGGCTGGCGGCCATCTCGTGCAGTGGCGCTGGGCTGGCGGCCATCTCGTGCAGTGGCGCAGGGCTGGGGGTGCGGCGGGCTGGGGGGTGCTGTGGGATTGTGGAACCCCTCATCCACAAAGCCCACAGTAAAGGACGAGCCGCTTAGCCGAAGGGCGAGGTCAATATACTGAGCTAAAGTCCATTGAGGAGTGTTGTCGGGCATGAGGTACTCTAGCATGTCCTCAAGCCCATAGCGGAACATGTCCTTCATTACCGCCTCCTTCTCGTCCACCCCATGACAGAGCTCACAAAACTCCTCAACGTACTCTTCTATCGGGCGGTTACCTTGGCTGAGGCGAAATAGACGGATGACAGGGTCCATCGTAGGTGTTTGCTGCTGGATCTGTAGTTGGCGAAGTCTTCTGTCATGAACTGCTCCGAGACTTAGGGTGAGATCCAGATGCAGCTTTATTAGAAGGGTAATCCAAAGGCGTAATCCAGATAACGGGCAAGGGTCATACACAGGTAGGCAGTTCAAACAAACAAAACAGGCAGGGACCAGAGGCAAAAGCGTAAACGGGAAGCAAGGCAAGAAATACAAAAACCAGAAAACCAAAAACCAGAAAACCAGGAAAACGCTCAGAAATGCAGTATAAAACAAACAAGACTTCGCAGTGAGTGAATAAGTGCACATGGTATATATAGAGTGAATGTGAATGATACTCAGGTGTGTGTAATCAGTGCTGATGAGTCCGGGTAGTGAGTTATGGGAAATGTAGTTTGTGAGTGCATGATAAGTTTGATGTGGAGTGCCCTCTGGTGGTTTTCAAGGGCACTCCAGCTGGTGACCGTTACACCCCCCCCCCATTTTTTTTTTTAGAAAGGGAAAGAAAAAAATTATTAAAAAAAAAAATAATTTTTTTTTTTTCCCCAAAAAAACAACAACCCCCCCCCACAAAAATAAAAAAGAAACAACAAGGATAAATTACCCCTGAAAAAAAATTTTCCCCCACAGTCCCACCCCAAACCCACCCCCACGTTTTTAAAAAATTTTTCCTCCACCCCCAAAAAAAATTTCCCCCAACAACCTTTCCCCCCGGCTCTTTTTCAAAAAAACACCCCGGCATATAGACCCTACACAACCCGGGGGAGGAAATGCGGGTCTGACAAAGAGAGCTGCGTAAACTAATGCCAGCAGTGTTGTAGAATTATTAGCACCAGTTCACAATGACATATTTTTTCAGGAAAAACTTATGCTTAATGGTGTGGACACAGAGGGGCCAAGATGGCGGTGTGAACGGACTGAATTTTCGAGCTCTCAGCACCAACTTTAGTAAAGAAGGATAGACTCGATTTTGGAAAGTTATTTCGAGTTGAGAAAAAGCGAACATCTTTTTTGCTTTATATTATTAATGCAAAATGCCCAAATCTGCACAGAAACGTCCGAATGCTGTTAACAAAGCAGCAAACATTGATGGCATGGAGGATATCACTGATCACGATTACGAAGATGGAGGAATAATTAACGACCTGAACAACAAAGAAGAATTTCCTCCACTTCCCATAACACCCAGTAAACCTCCATTAGCCAAAAAGCCATTCTCACAAACACCTACGGTCGACTTGAAGTCTGACGAGATCGTTGCTAAACTTGCTAATCTCATTAACACCAGAAGTGATGCTCTAGAAGAGATGGTCAAAGCTACACGCACAGAAATCAAGGATTTAAAAGAAAAGATGTGTTGTATTGAAAGACGTGTGGAGAAGAATGAACATTCTACCCTGACTTACATGAGTCGTGTGACCGATCTGGAGCGTTACGGCAGGAGATGGAACATAAAATTACACGGCATCCCAGAAGGAGCGAAGGAAAACATTCGCGAGGAGGTGATTCGCATCTGTCAAGCAGTGTTACCAAAAGATAGAGATCAGCTGCCAGCGGCGATAGATATCGCGCACCGCGTGGGTTCCAAGCGTCCGAACGAGCCGAGGCCACGAGCTGTCATCATTCGCTTCGTTGTGAGGAGATACAGGGAAGAAGTGTGGAAAGCTGCAAAAAACAACCAATTCTTTCGGAATCATGGTTTGCACTTCACTGAAGACTTAACGAAGGAGGATAGGGAATCAAGGCAGAAACTGTGGCCAATGATTAAAAAGGCAAGAGAGGGAGGGCAAATCGGCATACTTCGTTGGAGGTTGAGGTTTTGTTGATGGTGTGGAAATAACATGAGCAATAATCAAACGTTGTACTACAATCCATCTAAGACGCAAGGTTTGTTGTTCTGAGATTCAGAAAAGTGGCAAGCAAAAAATATTCCTGTGTTGTTGATTAGGTTACGTGTTATGCTTTAAATTCAAAATTAAAGACATTTCCTAATGGAAGGCTAAAGGTCAAGTATCCTAGTTTAATTGTTTTAATAGGTGCTGATCTTGATTTTCATTTCCTTATATTCTTCTTGAGTTTACATTTATTATATTTTGTATTTTCAACTGTTCTGATAAACCTGTTGGATTTATCTCTTATATCTTTCAACGCTAGGGGGTTGCGTAATAATATTAAAAGAAAAGCATTATTTCTATTTGCTAGACAATACAGAGCTGATTTCTGTTATATACAAGAAGCTCATTCGGTTAATGATGATGTTAAATTTTGGAATAGTCAATGGGGGTCTTCAATTTGGTTTTCCCATGGTTCTGAACATTCAGCAGGGGTAATAACACTTAAGAATAGATTTAATGGGGAAGTTGTGCATTCGTTTTGTGATTCAGAAGGTCACTTTGTTTGTTTGTTACTTAATTGTAAAGATGTACATATTATTACAGCAAATATTTATGGGTACAATAGGAAGTCAGAAAATGACAATCTTTTAGGGTGCATAGAGAATAAATTTAAAAGCTGGTTAGACAAATATCCAAATGCTTATATTATAATGGGAGGGGATTTTAATATTGTGCAGGATTATACTGTTGATAAATGGCCATCAGGACGTCCAAAATCTACAAATACTAATCTCAAAAACTTCATGGATACATTTAATCTAATAGATGTTTGGAGATCTAAATGCCCTGATGATATAGTCTTTACATGGAGTAACAAATCAGGTTCAAATCGGTCCAGAATAGACTACTGGTTAGTTTCTGAAAGTCTTGACAAAGATGGGATCGATGTAGATATTTTACCTACTCCTTTAACAGATCACAGAGCTATTTATATTAATGTGAAGCTGCTTCATAAAACACCTAATGTAAAGTCTTCATATTGGAAACTCAATAATTCTCTTCTGCTGCATAAGGAGGCCCAAAAGAAAGTTAAAGACTTGATTTCTAGTCATTGGATTAAAGCTAAAATGGAAAATGCCTTCAGTACGAATTGGGAACTTCTAAAATTTGAAATTGGCAAATATATGAGAAAATTTGCTTCATTAATGGCCAAAAGTAAAAGATCTGAAGAAACTAAAATAATAACGAGAATAACAATTTTGTCTCAGAAACATCCAGATTCTCTGCTAGAGGACGAAAAATTAGAAATGGTCGACTTAACAAGTAAATTAGATGACATGTATAAGAAAAAAGTAGAAGGTGCCTTTATTCGTTCTAAAAGAAAGTGGCTTGAGCAAGGGGAACAAAACTCACATTATTTTTTCAATTTAGAAAGGCGGAATTTTGTTAATAACACCATTAATAAGTTAAACATTGATGGAGTTACAACCGATGATCCCACAGTAATATCTCAGTACTGTAGTGAGTTTTATAAGAACTTGTATACCTCTAATTACTCACAGGTGACTGCTGATGCCTTTTTGAATTTATTGCAGATTAAACCCATTGATAAATCTGAAAAGGACTCTTGTGATAAACCTATTACAATATCTGAATTGTCGGAAGCAATAAGTCATCTGAAAAATTCCAAATCACCAGGTACTGATGGTTTGACATCTGAATTATATAAATTATTTTCCAAAGATTTGGCTCCTTTTCTTGTAGAAGTTTTTGCTGAAAGCATTGAGAGACAGTATCTTCCACCAACTCTAACACAAGGTTTAATTACATTGCTCCCCAAACCAAAAAAAGACAAGCTATATATTGATAATTGGCGCCCTATCTGTTTATTAAACAATGATTATAAATTGCTGGCCCTAATTTTAGCTAGAAGATTGAAAAAAGTTTTGGATTCCGTTATTGATGAATCGCAATCAGGATTCATGAAAAATCGACATATAACCAATAATATAAGATTAGTGTTGGATGTCCTGGACTATTCAGAAATGATTAATGATAATGGGTTTATATTATTCTTAGATTTTTGTAAAGCATTCGACTCGGTAGAGCATCAGTTCATCTTTGACACGCTTAAGAAATTTGATTTTGGTATTTTTTTTTCTGCAGCAATTAAAACCCTTTATAAAAAAGGCAACTGTTCTATTAAACTATTCCCCTAGATTCGATATTACTAGAGGAATTAGGCAAGGGTGTCCTGTCTCTCCATACCTCTTTCTATTGGTGAGTCAGCTTCTCTCATCTCACATTAAATCAAGTCCAATGAAAGGCATCACAATCTTTGATAGAGAGATCAAAATAACCCAATTAGCTGATGACACTACGCTCTTCATTAAAAACGAAGACCAGATCTCCGTGGCTACTGAATTAATCTGTGAATTTTCAAGGGCATCTGGTGTATACTTAAATTTGGCTAAATGTGATCTTATGGCCATCAAGGAATGTTCTGAAGCATCGTATAATGGTATTCCCTTAAAAACTGAGGTTCAGTATTTGGGAATAAGCATTATTAAAGATCAACACAGAAGGTGTTTACTAAATTTTAATCCTATTGTTGAAAAAACTAAAAGGAAATTTAATCACTGGCTTATCAGAGATCTTTCTTTAAGGGGCAGAGTCTTGCTTACAAAGGCAGAGGGAATTTCGAGACTGACTTATGCAGCAATGGCCTTGCATCTTAATAAAAAAATATGCAAAGAAATTGATAAAATACTGTTTGACTTTGTATGGAAAAATAAAATACATTACATAAAGAAAACAATTATAATTAATTCATATGAAAATGGCGGCCTAAATGTTTTAGATTTTGAAATGTTAAATAATACGTTTAAAGTTAATTGGCTTCGTCAGATGGTCAGAAATCCTTACTCAATCTGGAACTTCATACCCTCCCATATTCTTTCCAACCTTGGTAATATAAAATTGTTTCTTAGTTGTAATTATAATATTGATAGGGTACCAGTGAAACTCTCAGAATTTCATCGCCAGGCCTTTTTATCATGGTCATTGATTTTCAAGCATAACTTTTCACCACATAAGTATTATATATGGATCAATAGGGAAATATTATATAAGCGCAAATCGTTGTTTTTGAAACATTGGTTTGATAATGGGATCATATTGGTGGATCAGCTATTTAACTCAAATGGTCTTCTTTTCACTTACAGTGAGCTTTTGGCGCATTATAAGATTCCTGTTACACCAGGGGAATATGCGAAGGTTTTTGGTGCAATTTCTCCTGAAATCTGTATGCTGTTTAGACATCAAATAAGAATTAGTACCCAACAATTGTCCCCACTTAATAATATAATAAGTACTCATGTGGGCAATATCTGCTTTTCCCTTAACGCAAAGAACAGATCGATAAGAGAGTTATTTCAAAGAAATTCCGTGTCTTTGCCTTACATTTACTCATATTGTACACCCCCAAAACCCCCCACCCCCCCAAAAAAAAAACCCCCCCCAAAAAAAAAAACCAAAAACACCACAAAACCCCAACCAAAAAAAACCAAAAAAACCCCCCCCCCCCCCCCCCCCCCACCCCACAAACCTATGGACCCCGTACTTACTTTCAAAGACATCAATTTGTCCATTTAAATGGGGAATCATCCAATCTAACGCAAGTAAATTATGGATTACCTCAGGGATCGGTTCTAGGACCCGTGCTGTTCTCCATATACATGCTTCCCCTCGGAAACATTATTAAAAAACATGGAATTAGCTTCCACTGCTATGCAGATGATACTCAGCTATATATCTCATCAAAACCAGATGATTCCTCCCAGCTATCCAAATTGGCAGAGTGCATTAAAGATATACATTGGATGACCTGTAATTTCCTTCTTTTAAATTCTAATAAAACAGAAATACTACTTATCGGACCAAAGACACGCAAACCGAATATTTCTGATTATAAACTGCAAATTGAAGGATGTACCGTTACTCCAACAAATACAGTAAAAGATCTAGGCGTTATATTAGACAGCAACCTGTCATTTCGAAATCACATCTCAAATGTCACAAAAACAGCCTTTTTCCACCTAAGAAATGTTGCCAAGTTACGAAATATTCTGTGTGTTGCTGACGCGGAGAAGCTTATTCATGCATTTATGACCTCAAGACTTGACTACTGTAATGCGCTACTTAGTGTTTGTCCTGCATCATCAATAAACAAACTACAGTTAGTTCAGAACGCAGCTGCCAGAGTTCTAACCAGGTCCAGAAAATACCATCACATAACCCCAATTTTATCAACCCTTCACTGGCTACCCATTAAGTATCGTATTGACTTTAAAGTTCTTTTAATCACTTATAAAGCCTTAAAGGGTTTAGCCCCTACCTACCTAACAGAGCTTCTATCACACTACAACCCATCGCGCTCTCTAAGATCTCAAAATGCAGGACTTTTGATAATACCTAGAATAACTAAATCCACCAAAGGGGGTCGAGCTTTCTCATACGTTGCACCTAAACTCTGGAATAGCCTTCCTGACACTATTAGAAGATCAGACACACTCGCCCAATTTAAATCTAGATTAAAGACACATCTTTTCAGCCAAGCATTCACTTAAAGTAAATATGCTTAATAAGGGGAATATTAATATTTTATATAATATTTAATATTATTTTTTTATATACAAATTATTTTTTTTTGTTTTTTTTTTTTTTTTTTTTTTTTCCCGCTTGCCCTTGGAACAATGCAAATTGTGAAAAGCGCTATATAAATTAAATTGAATTGAATTGAATTGAATTGGGGTCGTTTTACGGAGGATATTGTGTGGAAAAAGATTTGGCTTATACCTAATCAGTATTTGATTACAAACAAAGTTAAGGAGGTGTCATTCAAATTAATACATAGAGTATACCCTGTAAAACATTTCTTTAAAAAGTTTAAAAGTGATATTGATGTTAATTGCACCTTTTGTGACAGTTGCCCTGAAACTGTGGTTCATTTATTTTGGTACTGCCCATTTGTAAGACCATTTTGGCAAAATGTATGTGATTTTATCACAAGAAACATTGATAACCAGTTTATGTTGTTTTGGAAACATATTTTATTTGGTCTTTGGGAGAACAGTAGAATCAAGCACAGTCAGGTTTATATAATTAATTTTATTCTTTTAATGGCAAAATTTTATGTTCACAAATGTAAATTTTCCTGTAAAAAACCCTGTTTTACTTCATTCAACAAAGAAACTGAACTGTATATTGATTCAATCCGGTTTTCTATGAAGCAAAAAGCAATTAAAACATTAAAAATTTGTAAATTCTTTAATATCTTCATATAAATTAACATTAACCCCCTAATGTACATTTTATGTTATATTTGTATAATTATATGTTGTATTTCACTGTATGCACCAATGTATGTAAAGATTTTTTCTTGTTGTTAATAAAAAAATAAATAAAAAAAAAAAAAAATACGCGATATATAGAAAAAAAAAAAAAGTGAACAAAAAAAAAAATACATAAAAAAAAAAAGGATTTTTTAAGAGGAAAAAAAAAAAAAAAAAAAAAAAAAAAATTAACTCCCCACTTTTTTAAAAAAAAAAACCCGAACCAACAAAACACCGGGTCATGCCCACGCACTGCTCTCGGCAACAGCCAAATACGCTATTGAGCGAGTAATCAGTGGCGGCCGGCCAATAGAGGGCGCTAGGGCGCCGCCCCCTTAAGCCACAAAAAAAAAAAAAATTAAAACAATTAAAACAAAATAGTAATAATAATGAGAAAAACATCAGTATGTCAATATTTGTGTGTTTTAAATATGGAATGCACCCAGTAATACATGTAAAATATGATACAAAATCATATTTGCAACCTTTCCTCTGCCTGTCTGACCGCTTCATCAGCTCTGGGGCGAAGAGAAAGCGCCCCAAGGAGGCGGGTCTATGTAGCAGTTAAGCCAATTGCTAATTAAGATATGAATGTATGACATAAATTTAGCCAATCAGCGTTCTTAAATAGAATCCAAGAAGGGCGATCATTTTATCGCCCCAAGCCCTGATAAAATAAGGATGGGCTCTAGGGGCGCCATTTTTACTAAACGACAATGGCGAGCACGGACGTTACTCCTCCAAGGCCCAACCCTAACTCGGTGAAATCTCTCCTCCAAGATCCGTTTGAGAGGAGAACTTTGTCGGAGAAAGTTCGGGTGAAAGAGCTGGGCCCAGATCAACCTGACCTCTCAATCAAACAGCAGGCTAGCGAAAAAGGGAAGCAGTATATGTCTTTGTATATAGTTGACCTTAGCATAAAAATCATTCAGTTATATATGGTACTCTAAAAAATGTTATGCTATTCTTCCAGTCAAAGGTTTGAGTTCAGCCACTTGATATCCATTTCTATATTATACATCCTTTATACAGTGTAAGAATTCCTATAAACTTTATAATAATTTAATGTTATTGTCCACTTTCCACTCTGTTCTGACAGCATGCATATTGTGTTGCCTATTTACTACCAATGGCACCAACAGCCTTTCCAAAAGATGTTACTTATATGTAGAAATAGTCAATTGTTTACAAGTTCAGTTTAAATGCAAATAAAAGGCTTGTATTTGTGCATCATGATGTTTATGTTTTTGTGTACGAATGCCTCAACTTTTTAATATTGGCATTAAATAATTACTGACTATTTCACTGAGCACTGCTGTCCTGCAGTTTGTGTTAAATTTTATTGCGATGGTTACGGAAACAAAAAAGTATGGCACAGCCCCACCGAGAATATTTTTCACCAGCCGCCACTGCGAGTAATATTAAAAAATCATTCGCTGCCCACTGGTTCACGCGTCGTGACCCAGGAAAATGTATTTCTAGGAGCCCTCCCCAAGTCTTTGGTCATAGCCATGGTTGATAACGATGCATTCACGGGGGCCTATAATAAAAACCCCTTTGCTTTTAAAAATTACGATTTAGAATTCTTGGCCGTGTAAGGTTGACGGTCAGCAACATCCGGCCAAACCGCTACAACCTGAATACGGGACCGGTTCTGCTATACGGGAGTACTATCAACCAGTTCTGTCTTCTGGAAGACATCTGAAAAACCAGGCATTGTCTATTGACCGCAAAGAATATTTGCACGGGTACACATTATATTCATTTAATTTGACTCCTGATGAGGAGTGTTCTAGACATGTGTCTCTCATCAAATCTGCTAATATCAGTCTAGAAGCACGGTTTCGACAACCACCCCCTGTACGATAAACCTTGTAATCTATGCTATTTATGATTCGATTCTTGAAATTTCAAATCGCAGACAGGTCTTGATCGATTACTATTAAAACGAATACCGTACAGCTCACAGTCTTGATGGATAAAATATCATGCGACACACATTTTCTAGGTGTGCTGCCGTGTGATTATTTACCAGAAGAACGTCTAAGAACAGTACCATCTATGGTCATAATTAATACACACCCCTCAGGACTCCCCGGGGAACACTGGTTAGACATTAACATAACCAGGGAAGGGGTTGGGTGCTTTTTTGACTGTTTTGGAAATAACCCCGATCACCCCCGGTTTCCAACACAAATCAGTAATTTTCTATTTCTCAACTGCGAACAAGCAAGTCCAGAAATATTTGTCAGACACGTGTGGGCAACATTGCATGTTCTTTCTCCGTCATATGTCCACTACTTATGATTATGAATACATGATGAGTTTGTACTCTGATGATTTAGATAAAAACGATACTATGGTGTCGTTTTTTGTGAAAAAACTAAAAACCTTTAACCATTTTAATAAGAAAAATGTGTTTAAATGTATTCAATGTGTTCAGACTGGCAAAATGTATAATTGTGTACTGTAATAAAACCATAATAAATAACAAATAGTGCAAGATTCTTATTTTTGCGATGACTTATTTTTACACACACACACACACACACACACACACACACACACACACAAAATATTTCAGAATATTCTTGTTTATGTCAAAATAAAATGAAAAGATTAGAGATGCATCCATCGACAGCGTTTGTGACTAGGCGAAATGATAACATCACCGTCAGAATGATCGTTATCATGATGTGGGGTACCGGCTCTCGCATCTGTACCCCTCGGGGTTGTTGCATAACTATCAGATGATGAACCTACTTTAAAATGATCGATTACACGTCGTATATGACGGTTGGGTACCGTAGATTGCGGTATATTTAGTGCTGCAAAAGTCTCCAGAAACTCTGTCCATCCTAGAGGTCGGTTTTCATCTTTGACATTGTATGGGGCTATGACATTTTTAACTAAATCCAACATATGTGATCCGGGTATGTTCCTGCCTTTATATACAAACTCCCCAGAATCAGTCCATGAAGCGATGTCTTTAGCGTTAGTCATTTTATCTAAGATGTATCAAGTATTTTTCAAGCTCCTTTGCGGTATATTCTTTAATACATCATTCACTACGTTGTCGTATAACCTAGTGTTTTCAGCATTCGGTACATGATTAGATGTTTCTTTATCAGACAGAGGCATGTTTAACGTTAACATAGATGTCTCACGGTCAGCTTGCTTAGCAAATGTTAAATATCTCTGTAAAATATTTGTGTACCGTTTAGCTTTTTCATGAGATGCCATTTCAGAGTTGTGTAGGATGTCCCTTATAGCAGAGTCCAAATCATTCTCCACCGACTGTTGTATAGACTCACGTGGTATACCAGATTTTAGTTTATCGAGTTGATGTTGTGGGACTAAAAACAACTTCTCGGCAAACTCCATTTATCTAGAAGTAACCAAACTAGTAATAAAGGGGATTGCTTTCCTTAAAAGGGGCAAAAGGAAACCACCCTGTTGGTTTATCATCCGTCTCTTTCTTTTAATATCAATCTTCTTGTTTGTCACAAATTTAAGCACTGTTTTCCGGCGTTTTAGCTTCTGGTATTGCTGCGATGTGAGCGGTATGTTACTGTGAAGTACATTAAGGGCGAGCTCACACAGCATTACAACAAGTTCATCGGATGTAGACTGTAAAATAACCCGTCTCTGGCTGGGTGTGGCTTTTAAAAGCATCTTTAACACAGGGAGGTTTCTATAAAGTTTGGCAGACATTTTAAATCGTCTCAATGTTTTCTTTTCTGTAGATACACTACCGGATTTGTGGAGAGTAAGTCTGTTCTGAGACGATATTGTTCAGGTGTTTTTGCTTTATAATCAATCATGAGATATCCGTAAGGTTTACCGGTTGCATATTTTGCACGGCCTGGATACATCTGTCTGGCTAGAACCATTACCTGTGTGGCATCTCTGGGGTTTTTAAACAATATCAAATAGTTTGTGTTCAAGCTGATGGTCCTGCTGGATTTACCCTGACAAAATAAATTCTGTACAATGTAAATAGCACTGAGATTTCTGTGGTGTACATACTGTGTAAACACCTTTTCCGCTTCATTGTTAACACTGGCTTCTTTCATTAAATCATCAATAATAAGCAGATTTGTTTTATTGACAGGAAACAAACGATCATCATTGAGAGTCTGTGGTATACCTTCAACAAATGTAATTTTATACATCTTCAATCAATCATCATACAATGGTTGCCAACAATCATAAATATATACAATATTCTCCACATTTTTAGAAATCAATGTAACAGCGTTTTGCAACAACATTTTTACAAAAAAGGATTTCCCAGAGTTTGATGGGCCACTTATCAAACATGAAAATGGATGCTGTAACCTGAAATCAAACGCCTTGGTGTCTAGCACACATCGATGACCAAAAACGTTGTCAGTAGCCATATGGTAGTGTAGTGTAATCACCAAGCAGAACTCTTTTATTGTAATTCACTCGAAAACGTTTGACTAGTGATTTGTTATGGAGTGTAAACCGCTTTATCCCTCACAATACCGTCCATACGGGCCAGTATGTGACGACTATCACCATCCCCCACAACATAGTGATTGACAAGTCCTATCAGAGTGTCCAATCTGATAGCCTCAGAGTTTACCGCATTAAGTGTTATACCTTTGGCTTTCATACAAACTTTCCCTGTGTTGGTGCGATAACCATATGTCTCCGGGCCTCCTGATGCAAATTCGGTTATGAATCCCCCTGACCCGATTTCATCGGTGAGATTACCTAGGTAAGGTCCCAATGGTGGATCCCAATCACCGTCTTTGGATGTGAAAATGACACTGTCTGTGTCACAGTACAACAATCTATCGGACAACCTATCCATTAGACCATACAGCTCTAAACGAGCATGTGCTGTTGAAAATGCTCCTAAGAAAATGTTTATATCACGGGTCTGGCCACCTTTACCATCAGCATAACACCATTGAATTATCGCTACAGTGTCTGAAACAAATGAGAAATGTTTGATGTCATAACCATTGTCAAAAATATGATGAGCAAACTCCTCAGGGTCTGAAAGTAACTCTGTTGTGGGTAGGTTTTCCCTCATTGAAAACCTGCCCCACAAACTATTAAGCAATAGCTTGTTGATTGAGCGACGTGCAGGGTTGTGACTTATCTTAGCAGGGTTCAGTTGAATCCCTTCTTTTTCAAAATAGTCGTCGATGTATGATTGTTTGTCAGTGTCTGTTGCCGCATGTTCTGGATAACCGCTGGCTTCCTGTTTGTACTGCAAAAATGTTTTAACATATTCGCAAAACAAGGTATCCGACCGCTGTGGAAAATGCCACACCTCATCTATGTTCGTCACAAAATATCCCTTCTCTACAGCTTTTAACAATTCAATACTAGCCCAAGTACCGGAGATGGATCTTTCATCATCGGTGTGTCGGCAGGGGGTTGTTTGGTTTTGTTTTTCGGTGCAGGTGCGACAGAGGGGGAATATTAACTTGCCACCAAATCTCATGGGAAGCACTGGGTGTAGTAGTTTACGCGGTGGTAAAACACAGCATTTCACAAGTCCGTAATAATTTTCTAGAGGTTCAAAATCCTTGAAAATTATTTGTGGGTGACCTACTGGGTACTCCTTTCTGGCTTGGCAGAACGGATACAGACTTGTGAACTCGACATATCTTATTTTCTCACCTTCTGCGACCTTATGATACAATTTGAACGCGTTAGTACGCCCCCAAATAAAGCGTCGCGTGGTCTCAATCTTTCAGGGTGTTTATATGTGGACATAAAAACAATTACAACAAGATCGGAGCTGTTTTCCACTCACATTCCCACATCACCTCCACCTTCAGACCATAAAATTGTTTCAACACTACAAGTTTGTCATCTACCTGTTTTCTGAGATCACCATAGGATAGTTTTGACAAGGGGTTAACATGTTCATGTCTGAAACATTTTAAACATCGATGGTGGAAACTGTCTTTGCATCTGAATTCTCAAAATACCCATCAACAAAATATTTACCAATTGACACCTCACCATAGTTTAAAGCATGTCGAATGTCTATGCCCCGTGTTTTTTTTACATATTCCAGCCATTCGATGGAGACATCTGAGTAGGCCTCGTTCTGATTGGTGTATGCATTGTTGTGGGTAAGAGCTAGAGTGTCTTTTGGGAGGTAATGTGCTTTGTACACAGCCATACAGCATGATGCTAACGTGGTGCACGTAAACGGATCAATCCCGGTACATTGCATGAATTCATCGCGGTATTTCATACATGCCTCCCTCAGTGAAACAACGTCATTCTTGCCATACATGGCTAGTTCTTTTTTTAAATCAAACACCGGTGACTGTTGTGTACCAAGCATCGAACTGACCTCTGTCTTTATCACTCATGGTCTCGTACCCATAGAAATGCTTGTCTGGATAAGGGCCTGTATAATCTTCGTTGGTAGCGTGTTTCAAAATCATAAAATATGTATTTCACACCAGGTTCCTTAGGGGTTATCGGTTGTATGAAACACTGATGGGCTCCATCAGCAACCAACACATCACCGCAATGGACGCAACAACTTGCTGGGCATTTGTGGGGTTTAGGATCTGTGCCGCTAATGTGATAACGTCTATTGCATTTTGGACAATGTTTGGTCACAACACACTGCGAAAACTGTTGACCTAGAGGGGGTTTCTTATGCATATCACAACAATAGTCAGATCTGCAGTAACGAAGACAATCACTACATTGTCTTTTTTTTCACAGCGTGTCTGAAACATTCAGACCCATTACAGACATCACAAACATATTTACAGCTGTGATCTCAACGGCATGTGTAACCCCTGTAACAAAATTCACAAACGTAAGGCGTACCTATGAAAGCTTTTAAATTCTTAATCATAAAATAATGGCCGTCGTGCAGGTACAAAAACACTGTTCTATTATGTGGCGCATCTTATGTGTTGTACTTTTCCAACACACCAGTGTCTGCCCTGTGGAAGACCACTATTTTAACATAAGACAGACGTTCAAACTTTGCTATGTCATTAAAGCCTATCATATCCTGATCCGTGTGACCAGCAGCATTCTGCAATGCTGAAGCTATTGGTATTAACTCTGTGTGTTGTTTTTGGGGGTTCAGAAAATGTGCAGGACAAATGGCAAAACACAGATTGTTTGAGATATTGACAGGGCAGAAAAGATTCATTCTGTTTCTCGCAATAACCTCATTATGATCTGTGTCACGGAGTTTTCTATATGCACCACCTTGTCTACACATGGCTATAGACACTTTCAATTCCAATCTATCGTCAACGCACACGTCTGCGTGGCTCTGCATTATCTTTTCGATCTGGTATTCAAGAAGCTCTACGCTATAGTTGTTGCTAGGTGACAATAGTGTATTAACATCAGCGGTCAGACTAGCACCTCGTAACCTGATATTAATCAAACCGCCATCACCAGCCAGCTGTCGTGAAAATTTAACTATTTCAGTCAATGCCTTATGTAAAAGAAGAACATAGTCTGCCATGTCGGTGGATGTTATCGAACGCAGATTCAATACTCTTATGTATTTCCAGGCTGTTAAACCTTCTTCTAGGGACCACAGTATAATCACAAACACTACCGCCCTCTCTTACTAATCGCTGAGCTTCGCTAGGATTTAAACAAACAGAGGGTATGGTTGTTTCGTTTGTCTGAACATTTCTTACATCTCTTACAACCGGTTCATCATCAACAACTATATCATCATCAACAATATCAGCACCTACATTATTCGCACCAACAATATCCGCATCAACAACATCCGCATCAACAATATCTGCATCACCAATATCGTCATCAACATCAGGACCTAAACATTCTGGGGCGTCAGTGGATTCGCTTGTCTGATCATCTAATCTGTAATCAACTTGATGTTGATTTAAAACATGTGCATCTAGAGCCACAATTGGTTCTGGCTGTACATCTGACATTGAACGAACAGTACTAATTAAAGCTAAAAGAGACTCTGTTGTAGTTGTCGGTCTATGCATCGACCTGACTGTGTAAATTAAACTATGTAACGTGTCTGAAACACTTTGTGGGGGGTGTGAATCACCGTCACGGTGGTATCTAAATATTTTTGCCGCTGACTCACTTTCAGAATCATCTGACCCCTGACAACGTTTTGCGGTCATTTCACAATATTTTATTTAAAACTTTTTAAAAACACTGATGAAATCCATCATATACACACTTTTTAAAATAACACATACAAACAATAACACATACAATAACACATACAAACAGTATCAATAAAAACAAAAACAATAAAACATTAAAACATGTGCAAAGTGATTTATATACACGGTGTTTACTCACCAGATCTGCGTCTGCCCATGTTAATGATCTCCATAAATAATACAACACTTTGCGCTTGACCGTCCTGAACGTCTTTTAGCGCCTTACGAATCAACCGTTGTCTCGCAAGACCTTCTCTCAGCCATACTGAAGTTGCGGTGATGACACTCTTTAACTTTTCAAAGTCCCTTCTGTCTCGCCGTCTTTCATCACGCAAACGCCGCCGATAATCTCCCGCGATCCTCAATTCGGAGCTAATCAGATCCAAACGACGTAAAATCGCCGCTGCCTCAAAGACAGAATCCGGGGTCGCCGTCGGTATTGTACCAGATTCCGCTCTGAATGCCTCTTGATTAGATGGCAGCACCGCTGTGTCAGGGCCTGAATCAATCTCTGTATTTTTAACCGAAGCCCCTGTTGGTTCGGCCTGGGTGAACTCTGCCGCTTGAACTAAATCGTCGTCCCACACAGCCTCTGAAATAAGCCTTAGACTCACCGGACCCGTTATTTAGATTTTGCAGCGGAGTTGTAGCCTGCGATGTTCGTTCGTTGTTAATGTCGTGTGAATTTGAGCAGCCGTTACAAATGTCCTTGGGGCTCCAAAAGAGGTACTTGGTACCGCAGGGTCTTGTAGAACATTAAAGCAATGTTCTGCGCGTTCAAAATTGGAGAGAGCCTGTCAAAGTAAAATCTTGAAGTTTATTGATCAGAATCTTAAAACAACAATACATCAGCTGTGTACACCAGCCGATGGGTGGGTGGGCTGCTTAGACTCAGTCTTAAAAAGAACTGATATCTTTACAACGGCCCGACCGACCCAGAAAAACAACTTCACAGCATATTTATAATATTTCTTGGGGTGCCTCTTCTTCAGCTGGGGTCCAATCCGCTTTCTGTCCTTTGTCCTGTCTCAGCCAACCAGCTCACTGCCTTGTTTTTCAAATCTGGTTCCATCTGTAAGACATTACACGATACCCTCACACATTCCAACACGCTCTGTGCGTAACCTGACCTAAACCATTCTTTTGGAAAAAGCCCCCCCAAACACCCCCCCTTTTGCTCCCCCCTTGGTTATTTTTTGTAAAGGCCGTTTAAACCACAATAAAAACACAATAAAAATCCTTCAGTCTGTAGAAATGTTTACGTCATTCGAGATGTTTGCCACCAATAGCGATAAAGACCCTACAAAACACATTATTTAAAACACATATCTACATTTCTAGCGGATTATCAAAAACATAAAACAAATAAGTATATTTTACTTAGTGAGTCGTTAGGTGTTTCGTCGTTTTGTATGTCTCCATATACTGTTGACATATGTAAAAAGAAAATGTTTGACTAACATGTTTATATAGGGTTTTTTGAACAACTATAGACATATCCTACTTTACCAATGAGTCTCCTTCTAACGTCAGGGTTTTGCAGGGCTGTGTCGGCAGACCCCCGTGTTGGTCCTGTTTTGATAAAAAATAACGTGTAACAAACATTGCGGTATTTTTCTACGAACAATGATTTATATATATTAAAAAAAGAATTTTAGACACGCGTACCTACAGCGTGATTTAGAGCGTTTAGTTCTTCTGCAAGCCAAGAATATCTCGGATCGTTTAATGCACCTACGGTATGATACAACCTGTTAAACAGTCCCCCGACAACCGTAACAAAAAGTTATATACAGACATTTTTATTTATTTTTGTTATAAAGAGAAAATGAAAACAAACATACCGGTCAGAAAGCTTGTCATTTTAGAAAACTAAGTTATTTTCAATACAACAAAAGAGTATTGAATATCTGTTACCACAAAACGACCGTTCAAATTTACACCCAAAAGCTGTGTGGTAGTGTGTGTATTCCATGTTTACCTAGTAGGTAAATTGATTAAGGTATAACCAAAATCAACATATAAAGTCACTAAAACATTACAATAACAACTACAAAACTATTTATTGGTAAAATCAACCAAAAGTAGCACCTCTTATAAGTGTATGAAAAGTTATTACCTTTTCTATTTTATTTTTACTGAATCTTATGTTTTGTTTCATTACATGTCTTAACAACACTAGTAGACATGTAACGGTGTTTGTCTACCAAATGTCTCTATCAACCAAAAGTAGCACCTCTTATAAGTGTATGAAAAGTTATTAACTTTTCTATTTTATTTTTTACTCAATGTTATGTTTGTTTCATTACATGTCTTAACAACAAGAGTAAACATGTAACGGTGTTTGTCTACCAAATGTCTCTATCAAACAAACCGTTAGCATAACAAGAACATCACCACGGCTTAGGTTTACACATACTGACGGCTCGTCTAGGCATAGCTAAATCCTAAATTAAATCTAGATGTCTGTCTTGAACACTTTTTCAAAGTAACTCTTAGAAGAAACATCACACAAACATTTACATGATTTCTCTCATTCATTTAAAATACACAAACAACTTTCATACGGTAATGTGACCCCTCGGTGATGTCATGTCAAACGGGTGAAAAACACATTTATTGATGGAACGTGGCTTTAGATTGACAAGTCGGCTATAAAACTATCCTTTTTAGATTGACAGGCCATAAAACTAAAAACTATTTTGAATGACATGGGACATGTCTTATCACTTTGTTACAAAATTTAACTAAGACCGACCGTGACAAATCATTCCATGTTACAAAAAACTATTTTGAATAACATGGGGGCATGTCTTATCACTTTGTTACAAACTTAACTAAGTCCGCCGTGACAATCGAACATATTACATGAGTTAGCCTATCCATGCCTCTATCCATGCCTCTATCTCTCTCTCTCTCTAATTTGCTAATACACAAAACACATTTCACAGCATGTGTCCTGATAGAAAAAGCAACCAGGTTGAAAATGTGTTGGGGTTTGGGGGACTACCCCTGCAGGAAAAGTGGGGCCATAGGTCCCCCTACAACAGTCATAAAACATCAAATGTCAATTAGATTGACAGGTCATAAAGAAGATCTGACTGACAGGATGTCAGGATGACAGACCCTTGACAGGAGGGTCATAAATTAATCAAACATTTTGACACATAGTATATGATTATACTACTAGCAGCCCCCATCGTTATGTTCCCGCCCCTCCTGTTTAGTTGTGAAAAGGCGCCGTCTGGCACCCCGTGAAGTTTGTTCTGCAGTCCTATGTGGAAAAAATATAGTAATGCAAAACACTAAATTGAGTCAATTAAAATGCCACTGTTTACGTAAAGTATACTTAATGTTTGTCGTGGGGGATACTATTCAACAGAGACCCTTTATAATGCATTTTGATCAACATGACATGAGCAATTGATAATGTAGGAAACAGCAGAGAATCATTTGCATGGATCTACCAAAGCATTTGCAACTTGTTCAAAGAAATGAGAAAATGCTTTTTTTGATGTGCACAACTGACACAATGATGTGAGGATTGAACAAGTACTTTTGAGAATTTCAATTCTGATCTGAGAAATGTACCAAATTGACTTAGGCTAGAGTCTTTGTTTGTTTTTTTAAATGGACTGTTTAGTTGTTTTGATGAAAATTTTCTATAGAGACTCTCATTTTTGGTTTTAAGTACAGGCGTGACATAAGGTTTACCTCTCAATTGTTGAATTTATTTTGGGTGAAGCCAAATTTGCAATATACATCAGTAGGAAAAATCTAATTGAACAAAAACCTTGTCAGTGTGTTATTGGTTGTTTTTCAACCTTAGTGAAATCAAGGGTGCTCATTGATTATAAATATTATAAAGCCATGGATGATCTGTCAAGTTTTGAATTGATCTGGTGCAGTCACAGAGCATTATGCTCTATTCTTGAAGGTAACCTGGTGTTTTCTTTTTAAAACTTTATTTTATTTATTTATTTACTTTATTTCTTTTTTCTTTGTAGTGTCATATAATTATTGTTAATAAAGTTTTTTACAAAATTCAATTCTCTCTCTCTCTCTGTGTCTCTGCGCATGTGCGGGCGTCTGAGGACTGTGTGAGCGTCTGAGCGAGTTTCGTGTCTGAGTTCTTTTCCTTTTTCTTTTGTTTAGTATAGATTTTATTTATTTTTTCTCACCGCTTTTTGGTTGTGCTCTTTTAACCGCACTACACGGGTGCAAATGTTTACTTGATGAGACCATTACAGTTGAGGATTGTTTAGGTGCGATCAGCAGCGAGTTAGGCGCTTGTAATATTGTGTCTGCATCAAGGATGAACAAGGCGTTTGTCGTTTTTTGAAAGAAGTTTCTTTGGTTCGGCATTTAGTTGAATTTGGTTAATCCGTTAGAGATACTTTTTTATCAGTTTTGCCATTGACAAATCCTTCTAAGAAGGTTATTCTTTCAAATGTGCCCCCGTTTATTACCAAAGATTCACTCGAGCGTTTGTTAGGACACTATGGTAAATTAGTGGGGCCAATAAAAATGATCCCATTAGGATTAAAAAATCCAGAACTCAAACACGTGATGTCATTTAGATGTCAGACTTTCATGATCCTGAATGCCGAATTTCAATCTTTGAATACATCAGCGAAAACTACTGTGCTGGGTAAAGATTATACCATTTACATCAGTACGGAATCAATGAGGTGTTTTACTTGTGGACTATGTTCAAGGAATGAGGAGGCTAACATTAATGTGCATGAGCTTAATCCTCCTACGGAACAATTGCCTCCTGCTCCAGTGAATGAGGAAGGTGGTAATAATAACAGTGACAGAATTGATGCGGTTTCTTCCTCTATAAATGGAGTAAGTGCGAACGAGCCTACATTGAACGAGCACGTTGATGATGTGGAACATTCTTCTGTGAATCCCGTAGTAAGTGTAAATGACAGCACAGTTAGTGCCGAGTTTGAGCGCGCTGACGCAGATCACATCGGTGTGTTCGCTGAAACGGAGCGATCAGTAGAGCGGGCTGAGCTCGTGATGTCTGAAGGCAAGTTGGTCGATTTGCAGGCATCAGTATTTAGCTTGTCTCAGGGCGATGCTGGTATGTTGATGGAAGGAAGAGAAGTTCAGTCAATGGATTCTGATAGTGACACTTCTGATATAGCAGAACATCGTGCTATGGCAAATTTTCAGGGAAGTTCTGAAGGGAATGGTCATGACCTTAAATCAAAACTTCCCTATTGCACAGTTCGCCAAGTTAATGATTTTTGAGATCGTACCTTTAACCAGCAAGGACCAAAAATTTAAAAATACTTCCCAGATTTACAGCTCTTTGTTGATTCATGTACAATGGTGTTAAGAAAGGCAACACTGGAGGAGCTTGCCCAGCCTAAACGCTCTGTTAAAAAAAGATTAAAATCTCATTATAAATATTATATATGGAGTCAATGATTGTTAGTCTTTTTTTGAGGGGTTTTGGATACCCAAGCATTATCTTCATGGCGTTCATAAATATTGGATCCTTTAACATCAATGGATGTCGAGATACAACAAAAATAATTGCTCTTGTTAATTATTTACAAGTAAAAAAGGCAGACATTATTATGCTCCAAGAGACCCATTCTGATTTGAGGAATCAGACACAGTGGAATTGTGATTGGAAGGGAAATATTTGTATGAGCCACGGGACTAATTTTAGTGCTGGTGTTGCTAATCTTTTTTCTCCATGTGTCTGTAATCAACCAGTTATGTTCGATGTAATACCTGGTCGACTTTTGAGAGCAGATATTATGGTTGGACAAGTACATTTTTCTTTTTTTATGTATATGCTCCTAATGTTGGACAAGAGCGTAAGATATTTTTAAAAAGATGGTCAGATGCTGTGTCAGAGTGCCCACAGGATAATGTTGTGGTAGTAGGAGGGGACTTTAACTGCACAATAAACCCTGATCTGACAGAAATCATGATGAACCCCATTCGGGTTCTGCAGAAGTTTTAAAAATGTTATTGGATATCATGATTTTGTTGATTTATGGAGAGATAGTTTTCCTGGGGTCAAACAGTATACCTGGTTAAAAGCCAACTCAAATTCTTTGTCTGGAGCGAGACTTGACCGATTTTGTGTTGCTAATAGTGATAGTGGTAGGTTTTATAATAGCCTAATAGTACCATCTTTCTATCTGACCACCATTATATCTCCGTAGCTGTTTCTGTGCTGTCTTCTAAAACTCAAAAATCACACTGGCACTTTAATAACAGATTATTGCAGGATCACTCTTTTATTCACTCTTTTAGCCTTTTTTGGCCTCTTTGGTGGTGCGGTCGAGACAGTAGTTGACCGTTTCTAGGAGACAAAACGGCAGACTGCTGCTTTTCATAAATATTTACCTCTCCGCTCTTATCCCCAGGGGTATGCAGTCCAAGGACAGCCCCAGCCATCTACAAGCTCCTTACATAGGCAGCAGCAGAAACAGAGCATAGCTACTCGTACCCCCCTCAGAGAGCTTGGGGGTCGAGGCAGCAGCCTCCTAAACCTGCTAGGCAGGTGAAACCAGATCTAAGGAATGTTATAGTCACAAATCGGAAGGCTGCTGCAAAGAGGTCCTGATGGGTTTTCAGGACATCCGAGGGAGCCCCCTCATGGAGGACTGAAAAGTTGTCTCTCTTGGTGAAAGGGGCCATAGAATATTTTCCCCCCCACGAGAGTCAGATCGTCTTTAACAGCTGGTACTTCACAGTTCGGAAGAAGGATGGAGGGCTGAGGCCCATTTTTATATCTGAGAAATCTCAACAAGTTCAAGATACTCACTGTCCCTATTATTGTGGCCAGAATCAGATCAGAAGACTGGTTAACCACAATAGTGCTAAAAGATGCATTCTTCCACATTCTTATCCTTCCTCAATATCGGAAGTTTCTCAGGTTCGCTTTCGGGGGCAAAGCTTACCTATATCGAGTTCTTCCATTTGGCCTGGCCCTTTCCTCACGCACCTTTACAAAATGCATGGATTCAGCCCTTGCTCCATTGAGACTTTAAGGGATCCATATACTAAATGACATAGACAACTGGTTAATATTAGTTCAGTCTCACGAGATGACGATTCGACATTGAGATCTCGTTCTCGACCATATGAAGCGTGTGGGGTTACGGCTCAATGCCAAAAAGAGCAGCTAAACTCCTCAATAGAGGTAGTATAGGATTCTGTCATGATGCAGGCACGATTGTCCCCTGCACGTGTCGAATAGATCCTGACAGCGGTGTCCAGGATCAAGTAAGTTCATGCTTACACTGTCAAGCATTTTCAGTGAATTTTTTGGTCTAATGGCGGCAGCATCCAACGCGATTCCTTTGGCGTCCTGCACATGAGACCGTTACAGTGGTGGCTAAAAGGCAAAAGGTTTTCCTCGAGAGGCAACCTGTTCCATATGATCAGGTTAACGCGCAGATACCTTCGTTTCCTGGTTCTATGGAAGAGTCCTTGGTTTCTCAATCAAGGGTTGAAATTGGGGACGTAATGTCACATGAGGGTAGTGACAACGGATGCGTCACTCACAGGCTGGGGGACATAGTGAAAGGTCACTCAGCCAGTGGGCTGTGGAGAGTGCAGCATCACCAACTGCACAAAAATTGCCTGGAGATGTAAGTTGTACTACAAGTACTGAGGTACTTCCTCCCAGTCCTCAGAGGCCATCATGTTCTTGTCACAACAGAATACGACAGTGCTCTTTTGTCCTGAGATGTGCGTGGATACCTTCACACTTGGACAGACACATTCATTATGGCGAAGTGGGCATTTCGTTCCCCATAGTTCCCCGACTGTAACCGTAGTTCCCTGAGACAGTTTTGCCATAACTCCCTGTGCCTGGAGCATTTGCTTCATTAATTTTCGCAGAAGCTGATTTGCACTGTGTCCGCTTCCTATTTATAGCTTCCGGTACCGCGTCGAGGCGTGACGATAAGTCGCGAGATTAGTTTCAAACAACATATTCAGATGCGTCACGCTGCTGGTGTTCCCCATAGTCTCAACCTTGACGCAGTGTCTCGTTCCCTGTCTCAGGGAACTACGGTTACAGTCGTAACCTGAGACGTTTTTCATACAGCAATACCTTGTTTATACTGGGATATACATATAGAAGGTCACTGCAACAACAATGTGTTCTTACCAATTTTTTAATTGGCCAAGCTATGTTCTGAAATCCCACCAGTGTAAAAATGCAGGAACAGAGGTTGATATGGTTGCTATGTTCAGGTCATTAATAGAATCTCCAGTGACCATTGAGTATACATATTACAAATACACTGATAATGTTGCTTTGTTTGAATGGAAATGAGGTGTGAGAGAGGCACTGGTGACGGTGAGTGAGGACGGAAGATTAGTTTTAAATTGGTAAAAATTTGTTTTTGTTTTTTTCGTGTAGTTTTTTTTTGTTAAATTGTTTTTTGGGGAATGAATTTGTTTATAAGTTGTTTTAAAACCCTCATTTGTTATAAATAAATAAAGGGGTTAAAAGTCTCTCTCTCTCTCTCTCATATTTACCTCATTGAGTGAGAAAGCGAAGTTCATCCTTTACTACACCATCAGTGCAGTTTTAACACAGCAGACCTACAGTGGAGACTTATTCATGGTGCTATAACTCCAGACAGACATGTGGCACACCTGAATCTCGCAGTGGGGAGGGAATGTCCTTTTTGTGGAATTGAAGAGACAGTTGATCACTTATTTATTAGTTGTGTGAGGTTAGGCAGTCTTTTTATTATTGTAGAAAGTTTCTTTGAAGGTTTTGGTAAAGATTTTTCCAATCAGTATTTTATAAGTTGTCCTAAATATACATTTTATGAGTGAAGAAGAATATGCTCATAACATTTTTTGTTGGTTATGGCCAAAATGGCAATTTGGAAGACTCAAAAAATAAGATATTGGGTATAGGTACAGTAGATGCTGAAAATACTTTGAGACATGGTGACTGCTAGAATAAAAATTGAGTAAATATGGTCCGTGGATTGAGTTTTTGGATGATATGTTGTTTTTCAATTTTTAAAGAAGGCATCTTATATGTGTAAACTTTTTTTATTGTATATTTATTATAGGTGAACTTTTGTATTATATGATCAGATAGGAAAGATGATATTTGGGAAAAGTTAATATAATTATAAAGTCGTGTTAAGTCTCTCTCTCTGTGTGTCTCTCTCTCTGTCTCTCAGAGTGCATTGTGGGAGTGATTGGACCGAGTCGGTCGGTGTGAGTGTTTCTCTGTTTGGACAAAGGGCTTTTCCTTATTTCTTTTGTATTCATTTTCATTTCTCTATTACTAATAGGCTAAAAGTTACACGCAAGGGTCTGTTTTTTCACTGAACTCGGGTCAGTTGTCATGGTCTCCGTGCGGTAGGAAAAGGTAGTAAAAACAATCTACCACAATTATGGCCCTTTAAAGGTAGTAAAAGGTAACAAACCCAATTTGACTTAGTAATACATTTTTCATCACCACCTCAATATATAATGAGTTTCCATTTTTTAACTTCATCTAGCCTAGTTTAAAAATATATACGGTGCTAAAAGGTCCCTGAGTGAGTTGGAGTTAATAGCAATGACGTAGAAGTAAACTGTGTAGAGTTCCGTGGTTGATAGGCTATCAGCGACGCCAACAACATTTTCCGCCTTTTGCCTCAGTTGATATTAGCCACTTGCTTGCATTTTTTACCTAATTTACAGTGTGAAATGGGGAAATGTAAGTTTTCGTGAACTTGGGTTGAAGACCCGTCATTTTGGCTTAAGCCCGTCAGGGGGAATGACCGGGAAGCATTTTGCACTGTCTTGAAAAAATATATAATTGTTACCTGGAACGGCATTACCGCTATGAAGTCACACAGTGGATCGAACATTCAGCAGCAGCGGCTTCGCGTGGGGGGGGAGCAGCTCCCTATTTCGTTGTTTTGCAATGCTAGTAGCACTACACAGGGCGCGGCAAATCATACCAACTCAAGGTCAGCTGTCGTCGCACCACCTCAGCACCACCACGACAGCGATAGCCAGACAGCAGACCTTACCTCATGGTTGAGGTTCTCTGGTGCCTGAACCATCATTCCTATAATTTGAATCAGGGCATTGGGGAATTGTTCCAAAACATGTTCACTGACTCCGATATGGCCAAATGTTTCTCACGTGGCAAGGATAAAACTGCGTACATACATGGATTCGGCATTGCTCCATATTTTAAGAAGCTATAAATGGCTATGGTTAGGATAACTCAAGGGCTAGGGTTAAGGTAAAGACAACTGAAACTCAACTCGACACTACAAAAAACATAATTAGATTAGATTTAACTTTATTGTCATTACACATATACAAGTACAGTGTAACGAATGTAGTTTAGGTCTAACCAGAAGTGCAATTAGCAAGTGCAGGATATACAGTAAATAAATACAGAATACAATATTGAGAAAATATTAAACAGTGGGCATGGACTATGAAAATACGACAGTAGGTATGTACTATGAACAATATATACAGATGACTATATACTATGAACTTTAACACCATGAACATTGATGTACAGGTGGATATGAGCAGATAATAATTTAGACTAAACAATAGTGCGAGTGACTTAAGTGTGCATAAATGATTGACATTAGCTATTAAAGTTGCAATGCGATTGGTGAGTTAATAAAGTTGTCGAAGTAACAGTGCAGTGGATGAGTTAATAATAGGTTGCAGTCCAGAAGATGAGTTAATGCAGTTAATTAGGTTACAGTGCAGTAGATTAGTTAATGCAGTTATTGAAGTTACAGTGCAATAGATGAGTAGATGCAGTTAATAGAGTTACAGTGCAGTAGATAAGTTAGTGCAGTTATGAAAGTGGTCCATTAGTGCAAATTAGCATTCAGTTAAATATTTCAGATGTGCAAGTGAGCAGTATAGAGTGCAAACGATGCTGTGCATGTGTTAACAGTCCAGTAGAGCAGATAACATGAAGTACTGGTGTGTACAGTTCAGTCATGCATGGTAGCCCTGTAGTGCAAGTAAACGATTTTATAGCAGCATTGGAGTTAAAGGTAAGAGAGGTACTGGAATCAGTGGGGGGCAGAGTTCAACAATGAAACAGCTCTGGGAAAAAAAGCTTTTTCTTAGTCTGCTGGTTCTTGTCCGGAGGCATCGGAAGCGCCTACCGGAAGGCAGGAGAGTAAACAGTCTATGAGCGGGGTGAGAGGAGTTCTTGAGAATGCTGCGAGCTTGACGCAGACAGCGTTTCTTCTGGATGTCCTCAATGGGAGAAAGTGTAGTCCCTGTGATGCGCTGGGCTGTTTTCACCACACGCTGCAGTGCCTTGTGCTCAACAACAGAACAGATCCCGTACCAGACTGTGACACAGTTGGTCAGGATGCTCTCTATCATGCAGCGATAGAAGTTCACCAGGATAGTTGAAGACAGTTGGTTCTCCTTCAGTGTCCTCAGAAAGAAGAGACGCTGGTGAGCCTTCTTGACCAGGCATGAGGTGTTGGTGGTCCAGGACAGGTCCTCCGAAATGTGAGTCCCCAGGAACTTAAAACTGGGAACACGTTCAACAGCCATCCCATTAATGTGGATTGGGTCGTGTGTGCCTCCTTTCGCCTTCCTGAAGTCCACGATTATCTCCTTTGTCTTGGAGGTGTTAAGGAGCAGGTTGTTGTCTGAGCACCATGTGGCCAGGTGCCGGACCTCCTCCCTGTATGCAGTCTCATCATTGTTGCTGATGAGACCAATCACTGTTGTATCGTCTGCAAACTTGATGGAGTTAGATCCGTTCACAGGCCTGCAGTCGAGTGTGAAAAGGGAGTAGAGAAAGGGGCTCAGTACGCAGCCCTGTGGTACACCAGTGTTGAGAGTGATGGTGGTGGAGCAGATGTGGCTTAACCTAACAAGCTGAGGCCTGTTCGTCAGGAAGTCCATAATCCAGTTGCAGGTAGGGTTGTTGATGCCTAGGTTTCCAAGTTTGACGATTAGCTTGGAAGGGATGACGGTATTGAAAGCAGAGCTGAAGTCTACAAACAACATGCGTGCATAAGTGTCCTTATTGTCCAGATGTGTGAGCACGGAGTGCAGCGCCATGGACACTGCATCATCTGTGCTCCTATTGTTGCGATTGGCAAATTGGTATGGGTTCAGCGGTCCAGTGTGGGTGGTAGAGAGTCCTTTATGTGTGCCAGGACCAGCCGCTCAAAGCACTTCATAACAATGGGTGTGAGTGTTACAGGGCGGTAGTCGTTCAGGCACGTCGGGTTAGAATGTTTTGGAATGGGCACAATGGAGCTGGATTTAAAACATGCTGGAACCACTGCTTGGGCGAGGGACAGGTTGAAGATGTCTGTGAAGACCCCAGCGAGCTGCTCCGCACATGCCCTGAGTATGCGACCAGGGATGCCATCTGGGTCAGCAGCCTTGCGCGTGTTGATCCGGCTTAGTGCAGGGTGAACATAAGTGGAGTTAAGTGTGATTATTGGGTGGTCAGCAGAGGGTGTGAGCTTGGTAGCTGTTTCCTTATTGTCTCTCTCAAAGCGAGCATAAAAGTCATTAAGCTCGTTCAGGAAGACGGCATCTGTGGCTATGGGGGTGGAGTGTTTGGGTTTGTAGTCACTGATGGCCCGGATGCCCTGCCACAAGCGTCGAGGGTCAGAATTGGAAAAATGCTCCTCTAGCTTCAGCTTATAGCAGTGCTTGGCCTTTTTGATGCCCCTCTTCAGATTTGCCCTAGAAGTACTATAGGCCTGTGCATCATCTGATCGGAAGGCAGTGTTACGTGCTTTCAACAGAAAACGCACTTCCTTGTTCATCCATGGCTTCTGATTAGGGTACGTGGTGATCTGCTTCTGGGTTGTGACACTATCAATGGTGGAATTGATGTAGTCCAATACAGAGGAGGTGTATCTGTTGATGTCCGTGTGAGAGCCACTGGTGGCCTGAGAAGTAAACAGACTCCAGTCTGTGTGTATAAACCTTTCCTGGAGTGTAAAGTCTACCCCCGCAGGCCACACCTTGATGGTCTTCACTGATGGCTTCACACGATTAATGAGAGGTGAGTACTTGGGGTGAGGAACAAAGGAAGGTGATCAGATCGACCCAGGTGGGGGAGGGGGGGGGTCGCGGTGTAACCTTCAGACATGATCCAAAGTTTTGTTTCCTCGTGTGGCAGGAAACATGCTGGTGAAATTTAGGGAGCACTGTCTTTAAGTTTGAGTGATTAAAATCTCCTGCAACAATAAATGCAGCCTCCGGGTGAGCAGTCTGTTGTTTACTGATGGCTGAATGAAGTTCTTTCATAGTAAGCTTGGCATCAGCATCCGGTGGAATATAAGCTGCCGTTATAATGGTAGAAGTGAATTCCCGTGGCAGATAAAACGGTCTACATTTAACCATGAGAAACTCAAGGTTAGCCGAGCAGTGTCTCCCGACAATAACCGAGTTTGTGCACCAAGCTTTGTTGATGTAAATGCACACTCCACCTCCTCTTGTCTTACCGGATTCCTCTGCCGTTCTATCCGCCCGGTGTGTGTTGTAGCCCGCTAACTCAATTGCTTTGTCCGGTATCGCGCCATGTAGCCATGTTTACGTGAAGATTATGACTTGCTGTTCAAAAATATTTTGCTGTTGATGATGCGGAGTCAAATCTCATCCATTTTGTTCACTAATGAACGAACATTAGCAAGGAAAATGCTGGGTAAAGTGAGCCGGTGTGGTGTTAGCTTTAGCCTAGCTCTTAGCCCTCCATGCTTCCCCTGCGACAGTCGCGAAAAACCTTTGTACATCAGCGAGTTGGACTATATAACATCCAACGGTCGTTACAGAGTGGTCGGTGACAATTCTAAAAAGAAGCCCCATGACAGAGTCTACTTTTTCTTCTGCAAAGACAAGACAAAGTTTTGCGATCTATTTTAATAATTACGAATGTACATCGAGTTACACGGCAAAGTGTGCATAGGTAATTTATTTTTTAGATGGTTACTACGAACAGGACAATGTAACTCGCTGATGTACATTCTTATTTACTTGAAGAAACTTTGTCAGACCAATATACCCTCGTGATTTTTTGGGTGCCAAGGCCAGATGCTCTTCCAATAGATAGCGGTCCCATTCTCTTGATGAGGTTTAAGGACAGCTGCCCGAGCAATCCATGTTGATGTCTGTGTATTTTACCCTCGCTACTTTCCCGCTTTTATTTAACAAAACCGGCCCCACCCCCCCGTTTATGTATGCGTGTGAAAGTAGTGCATGTGTATAGTGTGACAAATAGTGTTTAGAGAACGATATAAGTTAAAACTTTTAAAATTTGGAGTACAGGCCCAGTTCAATTAGTCTCGCATTCCTCAAGAACTCTGTTCCACCCATTTGGCAGAATGCTACACTAACCTTCCCCAACATCGATGGGAACGATTGGTATCCTGGTGAACTTCCCAAAGGACCTTTAGATGGCAATGGACAGCATTTCCCCATAGTCCAGATGGACCCAAACAGGTTCAGCAAAGCTGAAATGAAAGAGGCGGCTGAACACCTCAGTTCATCAGAGAAAAGGGGGGTTATGATGGCTGAAGAACTTTTGACATTTTGCAAAGAATTCTCCCCCCTCAACGAGAGAATTAGAGAGACTGTTGAAGGTCAAACTGAAACCATCTGAGCTGAGAAAGCTACAGGGTAGCTGCATCATACATTGCATATACTAGATTCCCTTAGTATATGCAATGAAGAAATGCTTTTTCCTACTGTATGCAATGAAGATCTACTTAGCTCACATTCCATGATGAATGAAACCGCTTTCCGAACTTTGCCAAAATGCACAATGCTTGTGTGCAATTAACCGCTCACAAGAAGTGTTTAATTTTGCCAGAGTCTAAACTAGCTGTTTATTCCCCAAATGCTAGTGGTTCTACTGTAAAATAATTTATGTCAAAAAGGGTGCAATGCGAGTTGGGGGGGGCAAATTTCACACACACACCGTGTGGACAGGGCAATTGTGTGCAGCGCTCGTACAGCTCACCGCACACCAGCGGTCTCTGTACGATGTAGAGAATGTAGTGCCTCACATCAGATGTGGGTGTTTACCAAAGCGCAATGTGAAGAACGCACTGTACGGCTGCTCACTCGTTTGGCACACGAAGGACACAAAGTAAATGTCTCCAGCTGGCAAAACAATTTGTTAAATTTTTGGGTCACGAAATTACTCACCATGGCAGACAGCTGTCCTGCAATGTCAGACATCGCACGTCCAAAAACAAAGAAGCAATAAATGAAATTTTTATGGATGATCTCTTATTGTAGGAATTTCATTTTGAGGTACACAGAGATGAAAAAAATGACCACACATGCGCAAATCGAATGGACTGAAGCAGGGGTTTCATTTTTTGCAAACTGCGGCCTCGTAGGTATCCCAAATCCAGACAAACCATTCACACAAATGGTAGACGAAAAATGCGGCACAATGCTGTCTGTGCTGCTCCAAAAACACTTTCATCAAGATTAGATAGCGTGGCACAAGGTCTCCCACCGTGCCTCCGCGCAGTGGCAGCGGCAGAGAAATCAGTACTGGCCTCAAGAGAGTTTGTTGGACTTCCTGACAATGGTGACCCACACAACTGTGTTGCCACTTTAGAGCAAATCTGCTCGCCACGGGTTGATCTCAAAGATGAAACTGCTAAATGCAGACTTGACCTTCTACTTAGATGGCAGTGCACGAACAGATTAGGCAGGAAAGAATCACATGGGGTTTGCTGTTGTGTCCGATTATGAAACAGTAGAGTCAGGCCGCCTGCCTGACCATTTCTCTTCTCAAACAGCAGAGCTCATTGCACTCGCACACGCATGTGAATTAGCAGAGGGTAAAAGTGTTAACATTCACACAGTAGCTGTGCATTTGGTGTAACTCATGATTTTGGCACACTGTGGAAACACAGAAACTTTTTAAAAGCTGATGGTAAAAACATTCTTAATCACACACAAGTTGCTGATTTGCTCTCTGCTATTCTTCTCCCATCAGGCATTGTGATGTGTTAATGTGCTGCACACACTTTTGTGTCTGACGCAATTTCTGCAGGGAACCGACGAGCTGACTTTGCAGCAAAGCAAGCAGCATCGCAGCCACCAGCCTGTCACACACACAGTCTCCAGAAATCCCTAACCAAACTCTTTCTCTTGCAAAGATGCAGAACCAGCTGAGTGTGCTCATGTTAATACACAAATAACGTTTGGTGGGGCCCAACTGGCCTCCCCTGTTTGCCAAAACATTTATTCCCTGCTTTTGTGATTGACGTCTAGACCACAAGTCAAAAGGGGCATGGTACACAAAAGGGTTTACAGTGGAAAAACATTGCAGCACATGCACAATCTGCATAATCAACAACACAGGCAAAGCCATAACCATGCCAAGGGCAGCACACCCAACTCCAAAGGCCCATTCACACATGTTATGATGGACTACATTGAACTCAGCCTGTGTAGGGGACAGAAACACTGCATAGTGTTGGTGGACATGTTCTCCAAATGGGTGGAGCCATGCCCACCAAACAGGCAGACAGCAGTGGTGTGGTAAAACTCCTGCTGAGAGAGATTTAGCCAAGATGGGGAATTCCACAGAAAATCGAGAGATAACGTGAGACACTTTGTGAATGAGGCATTGGCCTCCGTAGGAAAACTCCAAAAATAAACATCACCTGTTAACACTGTTCCTGTCATCCAGTCAGGGGCGCCGTAGAACGCGAAAACGGGACGTTTAGATTAGATTCAACTTTAAAGAAAAATTTGTAAAATAGGGGAAGAAATAGGCCTAGATTGGGTTCAGGCCTTGCCTATAGCACTCATGTATATGAGAATGCGAGTCAGAGCACGATTTGAAATCCTATATAAAAGACCAGTAAGAGAGTAGACGACGAAGCTGACAAACCATTACACAGGCTCCAGCCAGGAGACTTCGTGGTGGTCAAAGATTTCAGGAGGGAGTCGTGAAAAAGCCGACATTTGAGAGGACCCTTCCAGGTGTTGTTAATCACACACACCGCAGTGAAGGTAGCAGAGAGAGCTACATGGATACACGCCTCCCACTGCAAAAAGGTGTCCGAGGACTGGCAACCCCAACCGTAGGCCATCACGATGGCACCCACATGGCTCTTCGCAATGGTCGTGCTGACTCGAGCGACAGAAGTTGCGCTGCTGGAGCTCGCAAAGGGGAATCCACTGAGTCGGGACGCACCGAGCCCCTAGAAATTAGAAGGGAAGAAGGAAAAGACATTTGGTTTCTGTGCGATCCTATATACCGAGGTTTTATAAAATGGTATGGGGAGGGACAGTGGGTCCCCAATTCTGCTAGGTACTAGGGAACTAATATGTATTTGTGTCAAGGTACGTGTACCTCAGGTGTTGTGGTGGCCACAACATGGGAACTGGATGGATCCCATGTTGCGGCCAATAAGGCAATACATTTAGAAAATGAGGGCCATTATGTCCCCCGGGACGGCCAGATAAAAAGGGAAAAGAGAGTTTTCAACTAGCTCCAACTCAGCCAAATTTTAATATGAGGGAACGGGAGGGACCCCCAAATGAGTGAGAATATGGAATCTGACGATGGAAGATGCAGGGAGTATTGGTGTATGTGGTCAACAGAGGGGAAGGACAAAGGTCAGAAGGTTCAGATATCAGTCCAGCCAAGGAATTTCCAGGCCACAATGCATGCAGAAAAAGAGGCAGAATTAGTAGAGGCTAGAACGTGGATAGACCCAGGAGAGACAACCGTAGACATGATGAATATACCAATGCAAAGGCAATAAGGCATGTGCATTGGCACTGATGCAAAAGAAAGAGGTTTGAGTCAATGACAGCTGTTGGTGGTGTATCTCGAGCAGGCATGGAAAGTCAGACCTCTGAAATTAGAGGACCGGAAGAGGCTGAAGGGTCAATTACCCTGCAAAGTCGCAACCCTGTTGACGGTTGCAAACAGCACCAACACAGCAGAAGCCGCACGAAAAACAGAGTGCAGAGAACCAGGTGGTAAGTACAGTACCAGTTTTGACACCCGGCCTCTGAATGTACACCCCAGGACAGGACATGTTTGCCTGTGTAGAGAGAAGGGGGACCACTCATAAGAACATCATGATGCAACAACATGGTGAAAACCAATGGTAACAGACCAAATTGTTCATTTAATAATTGGAATTTGACCTGCCGTTCTCAGAGGACGTATGGGTCTGTGGGGAGAGAGCATTCCAAAAAACTGCCCTTGAAATGGACAGGCTGCTGTTACCCAGCCCTCCTGCCGTGGGAGCAGCCGCTTACACACCTAGAAAAATTTGAGAAAAAAAGAGATTTGCGAATGGCCACGGTTGATGGATCCCTGGATGTCCCCACAGGGCATTGTCCTGTAGAATATTTTTGGAGGTCCTGGATAAGCATGACAAAATTGAATGGGTTTGCTAGGCAGGTGTTGGCATTGGCAAACAAAAGTGAAAAAATGGCACAGACGAGGAAAGTAGTACTGCAGATTAGGATAGTTTTAGATATGCTCACACAGAGAAAGGCGTGTGTGCAAAATGCTCGGGGTCGGTTGTTGTTTCTACATTTCAGATTATGCTGATAATGTAACAGACATCATAAGGCACATGAAGAATGCTATCAGGGAGCCAGATGATATGACTAACAGCCTGTTGAATTGGTGGAATGGCCAAGGTTGGGGAGCGTGGCTCATGCAGGTGGAATTCTGGTAGGGTTGTTGTTACTTATGATTATTTTACCATGTTTAATTCACTGTCAGAACTGTTTAGATAAAATGATGACAGGGAGCATGGCTGCAATTGAACAAAGGTTCATGATGCAGGCCATCGATCTCACGGGGGGGAGGGATTGGTTGAGTATGATGACGACGGCCTATGAAATCTGTAAGAGAAAGGGTGTTGCTCATCTTACAGGTCGAGGCATAAAGATTTTTGTTATCTTATATGATAAAAGGGGAGAATGTAATGGAAATTTCCTATTCTTGCTTCATGAAGTGTTTATCTTTGTTTTTGAGTTGTTTATCATGTTTTTGTGCATACGTGGCATACCACTCAGTCTTTGCCATCGAGCAAAGACCAAGAGGTTCTGTTTAAGATAGGGGTGATCATGTTTTGTGGATACCAGAGACACGTTCTTGCTCAAGGGGAAAGGGAGGGGTTGTCACGAACAGGATGCTACATATACTGTGTTTGCAGAAGAGTAGACATTTCATTGCTTTTGATGCAGATTAAACGACAACAAAAGTATTTGCAAAGAACCTCATGCCTCTCTGTGCGTTGCGTTTGTCTGGGCTGACTCACCTAGTTTAGGTATAAGAAAATTCCACAACAGAGAACGAGTCGTCTCGGGGAGTGATTCGTTCAGTTGGGAATTTCACGCACAACCATCTCTAGTATTTACAGAGAATGGTCCAGAAGAGAAAATATCCAGTGAGCGTTAGTTCTGTGGGCGCAAATGCCTTGTTGATGCCAGAGGAGAATGGCCAGACTGGTTCGAGCTAATTGAAAGGCAACAGTAACTGAAAGAACCACTCGTTACAACAGAGGTATGCAGAAGAGCATCTCTGAACGCACAACATGTCAAACCTTGAGGCGGATGCGCTACAGCAGCAGAAGACCACAGTGGGTGCCACTCCTGAAAGCTAAGAACAGGAAACTGAGGATACAATTCGCACAGGCTCACCAAAATTGGACAATGAAGATTGGAAAAACATTGCCTGGTCTGATGAGTCTCGATTTCTGCCGCGACACTCGGATGGTAGGGTCAGAATTTTGCGTCAACAACATGAAAGCATGGATCCATCCTGCCTTGTATCAACGGTACAGGCTGGTGGTGGTGGTGGTGGTGTAATGGTGTGGGGGATATTTTCTTACATTTACTCATTTGGCAGATGCTTTTATCCAAAGCGACTTACAAGTAGTTTTTACAGTGGTACATTACTGCAGAGCAATCAGGGGTAAGGTGTCTTGCTCAAGGGCACTTCAGTCATGACCTGCTGGCACTGAGATTTGAACAGGCAACCTTCTGATCACAAGCCCATCGCTCTAACCACTTTGGCCACACTAGTACCAATTGAGCATTGTGTCAACGCCACAGCCTACCTGAGTATTGTTGCTGACCATGTCCATCACTTTATGACCACAGTGTAACCATCCTTTGATGGCTACTTCCAGCAGGATAACGCGCCATGTCATAAAGCACGAATCATCTCAGACTGGTTTCTTGAACATGACAATGAGTTCACTGTACTCAAATGGCCTCCACAGTCACCAGATCTCAATCCAATAGAGCACCTTTGGGATGTGGTGGAATGGGAAATTCGCATCATGGATGTGCAGCCGACAAATCTGCAGCAACTGCGTGATGCTATCATGTCAATATGGACCAAAATCTCTGAGGAATGTTTCCAGTATCTGTTGAATCTATGCCACGAATGATTTAGGCATTTCTGAAGGCAAAAGGGGGTCCAACCCGGTACTAGTAAGTTGTACCTAATAAAGTGGCCAGTGAGTGTAAATCTGTATTTTACAAAACTTTATGTTGGACCTATTAAAATGATCAAAAGATTTGTAATATGCATTTTCCTAGAAATAATAAAGTACTGTCCATTTCTGTCATATGTGGTGTATTATTTTACTAATAAATAAACCCTGTCTATCTATCAATTACAAAGTAGTCTACGTATAGTTTGTTCATTTTTAGCCTACTCTAATTTAGATTTTGCTGGTATAATAAGTTTATTCCTATGCAGACTTGACATATTGGTCTAATATTTTAAGATTGGTTAAAGCAAATAACAGTTAGAATTTAGATGGTTATTGTATTTTTAAACATTAAGGTTATGATAACGTAATATTCAACAGTTGTATCCAAAGTTGAATTGGAGAGTTAAAGTGATTTACTAATGACAACTGTCATTCAAAACGGTCACCAAGGGAACAGTGACCATTTCACACCCACCCCCCTTAGTTTTGCACATTAGAAGAATGAGCACTAGAAAAAGGAGTGATGTCTGGACCCATTTTGTGGCAACTTCAGCCACTGAAGCGAAATGCAACATGAAAAAAAATAAATTTAAGGAGGCACCTTAAAACCTCACATCCTACAGTGCTGCTAGCAAAAGTTAGAACAGAGCCAGAAGATGATAGACCTGCAGGAGTTGGAGCGGTTTCTAACACCAGCACTTTTTCTGCTGGACCTTCAACGGCTTTGGCAGACATGCTGACCACATATACAGCATCCAGTACACCAGCAGCACCCCCACCATCCAAGGAGCAGTTAGCCCAAAGAGGCCACCACAGCAAACTTCAATAAGCACTTTTGTTATAAGACCAATGGATCCTCTAAGACAAAGCAAACTTGATGAGGCTCTGGTAAGATTGATTGCTTGTAACTTTTAGCCATTTCCTATAGTCAAGTCAGCTTTATTTATATAGAGCTTTTTACAATTTTCATTGTTACAAAGCAGCTGTACAAGAAAACATTGACTATAAGTGAAACATAAAAGTCAACACACAGGTCAAATATCAGACACACTATAAATTCCTATATGCAGTGTTAATTAAATAAGACTATCAAATGCAAACGGTGGCGAAGAACCCAAAACTCCATTGGAGGAGAAAAAAACTGAGGGAAACCAGGCCTAACCAGGGGATTCCAGTTCCCCTCTGGCAAAAGCTCGACAGTGCTTGCACAACAAGGCAAAATAAAAATAAAAGTTAGATTTAATAATCTAATAGCGGCTGAAGTTTTTTTAGAGTCGCCACGTCCTTCGTCCAGCTCTATCATCACAGCATTTGGATTGTGCCCTGCCCGCTGAGGTAACCTTGGACTGTGTCCTGCCCGCTCTAGTAACCTTGGAACAATGAGACAAGACTGGCTGAGAGTAGAGTACTGTTCTGCACTCTTTGATGCAACAAATAAGTCAGTTGTTATTGGAAGTGTTCCTGGTTCCAGTTGATCTAACTAGTGCAGCCTAAATCTTTGGAATATATATATTATGATAGTGTAGTGTATGCAAGATTAAAAAGACGCGTCTTTAGTCTATGGACTGTAATACGAGAGAAGTTCACTCAAGTAGTGAGGAGCTAAACCATGTGCTTTATAGGTAATAAGCAAGATTTTAAAGTTAATGCAATGCTTTATAGGTAACCAGTGCAAGGTTGACAGAACGGGGCTAATATGCTCATACCGTGTAGGAACTCGAGCTGCCGCATTTTGGACCAGTTGGAGTTTTTGTAATAGGCCTGCAGGGCAACCACCTAATAGTGCATTACAGTAATCTAGTCTTGATGTCACAAAGGCATGAATTACCTTCTCTGCATCTGATGGTGACAGCATATGACGTAGTTTAGATATATTTTTAAGATGGAAAAACGCAATTTTACAGGTGTTGGCAACCTGGTTCTCAAATGACAGAGTACTATCGAATAAAAAGCCAAGATTCTTTGCTGAAGATGAGGGTTTTATGGAACATTCATCAATAGTTAAGTAATAGTTATAGTGGAGGACAGGGGCTTTAAGGAGTATTCACATCTTCTGGACCCATCATACAGTCTACCTAGCAGAAAAACAAAATCAAAAACTGTAATGCCAAGGCTGTATGACAAGTCAAGAGGTGATATAATGGACAAAATCAAGAGAGCCCCTGCTGTTTGTCTCACAACAGACTGCTGGAAATCATTGACTACAACAGGTTACATGACTATGTCATTTCATAGAGGACTTTCAGATGACCTCCTTTCTCCTAGACTGCATTGCTTTGTCAGACAGACACACCTGGCAAGTGAGCTGACAAGAGTAACAAACGAATGGGGTGTGTGTGACAAAATTGTAGCCTGTGTCACAGACCATGCCAGCAGCATTGTTTCAGCCAAGATGGGGACCAAGATGGCGGCGCGTGAACATCGCGAGGCTCAGCGTCTCTCCAGTTTTAGCATTTATATAGTGTATTTCTTGCTCATCTCGGGTCTGTTCGTCCAGAACAGTTGTGCATTTACATCGTACACCCGGCAGGAGCTTTTGGATTTCAGTTTACGCATTTCCGGAAGTTGTATCAGCAACATTCAACTCGTCCCTGAGATCGTCAGAACAACCGATGCAACGCACCCTACACGGCCGGGCGGAAGTGCTTGTCAGCGGCGTCGAGATTGTAAACAAAGGTGGGGGAAGCGCGGAGGTCTAAGAGCTAGGCTAAAGCTAACACCACACCGGCTCTCTTTACCCAGCATTTTCCTTGCTAATGTTCGATCACTAGTGAACAAAATGGACGAGATTAGACTCTGCATCACCAACAGCAAAAGACTTTTGAACTGCAATGTCATAATCTTCACGGAAACATGGCTACACAGCGGCATACCGGACACCGCTATTGAGTTAGCGGGCTAAAACACACACCGGGCGGATAGAACGGCAGAGGAATCCAGTAAGACAAGAGGAGGTGGATTGTGCATTTACATCAACAAAACTTGGTGCACAAACTCTGTTATTGTTGGGAGACACTGCTCGGCTAACCTTGAGTTTCTCATGGTTAAATGTAGACCGTTTTATCTGCCACTGGAATTCACTTCCACCATTATAACGGCAGCTTATATTCCACCGGATGCTGATGCCAAGCTTGCTATGAAAGAACTTCATGCAGCCATCAGTAAACAACAGACTGCTCACCCGGAGGCTGGATTTATTGTTGCGGGAGATTTTAATCACTCAAACTTAAAGACAGTGCTCCCTAAATTCCATCAGCATGTTTCCTGCCACAAAAGAGGAAACAAAACTTTGGATCATGTCTACACAAACATGACTGAAGCTTACACCGCGACCCCCTCCCCCACATGGGTCAATCTGATCACCTTTCTTTGTTCCTCACCCCCAAATACATATAATCGTGTGAAGCCATCAGTGAAGACCATCAAGGTGTGGCCTGCGGGGGCAGACTTTTCACTCCAGGAAAGGTTTCTACACACAGACTGGAGTCTGTTTGCTTCTCAGGCCACCAGTGGGTCTCACACGGACATCGACAGTTACACCTCCTCTGTATTGGACTACATAAATTCAACCATTGATAGTGTCACAACCCAGAAGCAGATCACCACGTACCCTAATCAGAAGCCATGGATGAACAAGGAAGTGCGTTTCCTGTTGAAAGCACGTAACACTGCCTTCCGATCGGATGATGCACAGGCCTATAGTACTTCTAGGGCAAATCTGAAGAGGGGCATCAAAAAGGCCAAGCACTGCTATAAGCTGAAGCTAGAGGAGCATTTTTCCAATTCTGACCCTCGACGCATGTGGCAGGGCATCCAGGCCATCAGTGACTACAAACCCAAACACTCCACCCCCATAGCCACAGATGCCGTCTTCCTGAACGAGCTTAATGACTTATGCTCGCTTTGAGAGAGACAACAAGGAAACAGCTACCAAGCTCACACCCTCTGCTGACCACCCAATCATCACACTTAACTCCACTGATGTTCACACTGCACTAAGTCGGATCAACGCGTGCAAGGCTGCTGGCCCAGATGGCATCCCTGGTCGCGTACTCCGGGCATGTTCAGAGCAGCTTGCTGGGGTGTTCACGGACATCTTCAACCTGTCCCTCGCCCAAGCAGTGGTTCCAGCATGTTTTAAATCCACCTCCATTGTGCCCATTCCAAAAAATTCTAACCCGACGTGCCTGAACGACTACCGCCCTGTAGCACTCACACCCATTGTCATGAAGTGCTTTGAGCGGCTGGTCCTGGCACACATAAAGGACTCTCTATCACCCACACTGGACCCATACCAATTTGCCTATCGCAACAATAGGAGCACAGATGATGCAGTGTCCATGGCGCTGCACTCCGTGCTCACACATCTGGACAATAAGGACACTTATGTACGTATGCTGTTCGTAGACTTCAGTTCTGCTTTCAATACCGTCATCCCTTCCAAACTAATCGTCAAACTTGGAAACCTAGGCATCAGCAACCCTACCTGCAACTGGATTATGGACTTCCTGACGAACAGGCCTCAGCTTGTTAGGCCAGGCCCTATCTGCTCCACCACCACCACCCTCAACACTGGTGTACCACAGGGCTGCGTACTGAGCCCCTTTCTCTACTCCCTTTTCACACTCGACTGCAGGCCTGTGAACGGATCTAACTCCTTCATCAAGTTTGCAGACGATACAACAGTGATTGGTCTCATCAGCAACAACGATGAGACTGCATACAGGGAGGAGGTCCGACACCTGGCCACATGGTGCACCGACAACAACCTGCTCCTTAACACCTCCAAGACAAAGGAGATAATCGTGGACTTCAGGAAGGCGAAAGGAGGCACACCAATCCACATTAATGGGATGGCTGTTGAACGTGTTCCCAGTTTTAAGTTCCTGGGGACTCACATTTCGGAGGACCTGTCCTGGACCACCAACACCTCATGCCTGGTCAAGAAGGCTCACCAGCGTCTCTTCTTTCTGAGGACACTGAAGAAGAACCAACTGTCTTCATCTATCCTGGTGAACTTCTATCGCTGCACGATAGACAGCATCCTGACCAACTGTGTCACAGTCTGGTACGGGAACTGTTCTGTTGCTGAGCGCAAGGCACTGCAGCGGGTGGTGAAAACAGCCCAGCGCATCACAGGGACTACACTTTCTGCCATTGAGGACATCCAGAAGAAACGCTGTCTGCGTCGAGCTCGCAGCATTCTCAAGGACTCCTCTCACCCCGCTCATAGACTGTTTACTCTCCTGCCTTCCGGTAGGCGCTTCCGGTGCCTCCGGACAAGAACCACCAGACTAAGAAACAGCTTTTTTCACAGAGCTGTTTCATTATTGAACTCTGCCCCCCACTGATTCCAGTACCTCTCATACCCTTAACTCCAATGCTGCTACAACATTGTTTACATTGCACTACAGGGCTGCATGCATGACTGAACTGTACACACCAGTACTTCATGTATCTGCTCTACCGGACTGTTTACACACACACAGCATCATTTGCACTCTATACTGCTCACTTGCACACCAGGAATATTTAACTGAATGCTCATTTGCACTAATGGACCACTTCCATAACTGCATTAACCTATCTACTGCACTGTAATTCTACTAACTGCATCTAGTCATCTACTGCACTGTAATTCTATTAACTGCATCTAGTCATCTACTGCACTGTAACTTCAATAACTGCATTAACTAACCAACTGCATGGTAACTCTATTAACTGCATCTAGTCATCTACTGCAGAAGCAGAAGCTTACAGAATTGTGTACGTGTATTTAAATTGTGTCTTGTTTAATTTTAAGTCTTGTGTTAAACTGAGAAATCGCTTTGTATTTACTTCCGCTCTGTCACATTGTGAAACCGCGTGTAGTATCGTTCCTTCTCAGGCTAGTTTAATTGGTTTGCTTTGTGTTCGCGTGTCATTCTGAGGGCGGGACCTGTTGAATTAAAGTAATTTGACGGGTATTTAAAAAGCGTCTACCCACCGCGGCAGCGGTCGCCTGCAGCCCTCATCGCGTGAAGACCGAAGAGAGTAAAGACATTGACTATCTGCGCAGGACTCCACCGAGCCGGGACACACCGACAGGGCACTTGAGTATTGCACTTCTTTTGTACCTATTTTGTTTTGTTAACACTTGCACTTTTTGTCTTACTTGTTTGCACTAATACTTAATCCTTTATTGTTATCTTTAATGTTTCTCCCTATTTTCTCTCTGCTTCTCTTAAATATGTGTTTTAAAATCCTTTCTGTTATCACAACACGTAAATCATCTGCCGCATGCCGAAGGCGACACAATGCTACTAATCTTCACAATGTATCACTGCTAGCAACTGCCCCTTCTAATGCCAATCTGCTGTGAACAAAGCTGATTTCATTACAGCTTTTGTTGAACATTCTGGTCTTTCCATCGTAGCACTTACAGAAACATGGATCAAACCAGAGGACTCTGCCACTCCCGCTGCCCTCTCCCATAACCACACTTTCTCCCACAGCCCTCGCATCACAGGAAGGGGTGGAGGCACCGGTCTACTCATCTCCGAAGACTGGAAATTCAAAAATGTAAAAGTCATTTTGTAGTTATATATCGTCCCCCAGGTCAGCTTGGACATTTCTTGGAGGAGCTGGATGTGCTTCTTTCATCCTTCCCTGAGGATGGTACTCCTCTGGTGGTACTAGGTGACTTCAACATCCACATTGGAAAGCCACAGGCTGCTGACTTTGTCAACCTGACCGCATCATTTCTCCTCAAGCAGGTTTCCACATCAGCAACCCACAAGTCTGGAAACCATCTAGATCTGATCTTCACAAGGTACTGCTCCACTCATCACTCTCAGGTCACCCCGCTGCACACGTCTGATCACTTCTTCGTCACCCTCGACCTCACTGCTCCGGACATCACAGATGTCTTACCGATGGTCACTTTCTGGCGCAACCTGCGGTCTCTCCCTCCCTCCTGTTTTTCCTCTGCTGTCTTCTCTGCACACCCCCCCCCTCTGATGAGCTCTCTCTTTTGAATAAAGACAATGCCACAGACACTCTGTGCTCCACGCTTTCATCCTGATTGGACAACCTATGCCCTCTTGCATCTGGACCAGCCCGTGCATCCCCGTCGGCTCCCTGGTTATCGGATGTACTGCGTGAGCATCGCGCCAGCCTCTGGTCAGCTGAGAGAAAATGGCGCAAGTCAAAAGATCCTGCTGACCTCTCTCTCTACCAATCTCTTCTCTCTGCTTTCTCTGTAGATGTCACCTCTGCAAAAACAGATTACTACCACTCGAGGATCTGCAACTCTCCGTACTCTCGAACGCTCTTCAAAACCTTCTCTGCTCTCCTCTGTCCGCCTACTCCCGCACCTTCATCAGAGTTAACAGCTGCTGATTTTGCATCGTTCTTCGTAAAGAAAACTACTGCCATCAGCAGCCAGTTCTCTACGCCACCACCTGTCGAACCTGCCCACATCCCTGACACGTGTGTGCTCCCCGCCTTTTCTCCTCTGTCTGAAGCTGATGTCTCCAAGGTCATTGGTTCCAACCACCCTACCACTGGATCCCATCTCCTCTAGGCCATCTCTCCAACGGTTGTGCCTGCTCTGACCCACATCATCAACTCTTCGCTCACCACTGGGACATTTCCCACAGCGTTCAAAGAGGCCCGCATCACACCGCTTCTAAAGAAACCCACCCTCGACCCTACACTGCTAGAAAACTACAGGCCTGTCTCCCTTCTTCCCTTCATTGCCAAAGCCCTGGAGCGAGTTGTGTTCAACCAGCTCTTCTCCTTTCTCATGCAAATCAACCTCCTGGACAGCAATCAGTCTGGGTTCAAGACCGGTCATTCCACAGAGACTGCACTGCTCTCAGTCATCGAAGCCCTGAGACTGGCAAAAGCATCATCCATGTCATCTGTGCTCATCCTACTGGATCTGTCTGCTGCCTTTGACACTGTCCATCATCACATCATCCTGGCTTCTCTCAGTGCTATGGGTGTCTCTGGAATGGCGTTGCAATGGTTCAAGTCCTACCTCTCGGGTAGGTCATTCAGAGTATCCTGGAGAGATGAGGTCTCCGCGTCCCAACAGCTCAACACTGGGGTGTCACAGGGCTCAGTGCTTGGACTGCTACTCTTCTCCATTAACATGACATCCCTCGGCTCGGTCATTCAGAAGAATGGCTTCTCCTATCACTGCTATGCCGACGACACAACTCTACTTGTCATTACAACAGGACGATCCGACGGTCGCGGCATGCCTGAGTGACATCTCGCTTTGAATGAAGGATCATCACCTGCAGCTAAACCTTGCAAAAACGGAACTACTTGTGATCCCAGCCAACCCAAATATTCACCACAACCTTGCCATTCAACTAGGCTCATCAACTATTACACCGTCCAGCACAGCCAGAAACCGGGGGGTGGTAATCAATGATCGGCTTAACCTCACAACTCACATTGCCAGCACCACCCGGTCCTGTAGATTCATCCTCTACAGTCCTAGTCCAGGCTCTTGTCCTGTCCAAACTGGATTATTGCAATGCGCTTCTGGCTGGACTTCCTGCTTGCACAATCAAACCTCTCTAGATGATCCAGAATGCGGCGGCAAGAGTGGTCCTCAATAAACCGAAGAGAAAAACGCCTAAAAACGCATCTCTTCCGTCAACACGTCGCTGATTGATTTATCCTAATTCTTTTCCCTGTCTTTCTTTAAAAAAAAATAAAAATTAAAAATTAATAAACTTACTAACCTCTCTATTCTTAGCTTATACGTATACTGTACTAGGCTTTAATGTACTAGTTTGATGCACTTATGTATTTTTGTTGTTATAATTGCTTATAATGTTTCCTCATCTGTAAGTCGCTTTGGATAAAATGACTAAATGTAAATGTGAATGTAAGCTAACTCCGTGTCGCTTTATTATATCTCCTAGAGGTAGCATGTATTATGCGAAGAGCATAGGCCCTAAGATTGAGCCCTGTGGTACACCGTACTGGACTTGCGATTTGCGTGACATCTCATTGTTTATTGCTACATATTGAAAATGGTCTGAATAAATAAGATCTAAGCCATTTCAAAGCTATTCTCTTAATACAGACATAATTTCCGAGTCTATGTAGGAGGTCATTGGTGTCGAATGCAGCACTAAGATCTAGCAGCACCAATAAGGAGATACAACCTCGGTCAGACGCGATAAGCAGATAATTTGTAACTCTAATCAGAGCAGTCTGTGTACTGTGATGTGCTCTAAATCCAGACTGTAAATCTTTGTTGATGTCATTACTTTGGAGGAAGGAACATAATTGAGTTGAGACTACTTTTTCCAGAACTTTAGATATGAAAGGTAGATTCGAAATAGGTCTGTAGTTAACTAGTTCTCCAGGATCGAGATGTTTTTTTGACAAGGGGCCTTATAACAGCCACCTTATATGCTTTAGGCACATGTCCTAGTGTCAGAGATAATTTAATAATGCCAAGAATAGGATCTAGAATTTCTGGGAGCATCTCTTTCATAAGATTTGTAGGTATGCATGTAGTTGATTTAGATAGTTCATCGTGATCTATGGTAGATAATAATAGCAATTTCTCTTTAGGGGCGCTGTAGTTTGTCCAGCAGGTTTCACTTCTGGTTGCATAGTTATAATTTTTTCTCTAATATCTTGGATTTTATTTGTGAAATACAGTAGTTCATAAATTCATCACAGATATGCTGGTATACAGAATCAGAAGTCGCTGACGATTTATTTGTGGCTAATTTAGCCACTGTTAAATAAAAATCTAGGGTTGTGCTGGTTTTCTTCTATTAGTGATGAAAGGTAGGCGGATCTAGACATTTTTAGGGCTTTGAGATAACCCACTCATAGCATGTAGCCTCATGTACAGGATGCACATGAAAAGAGTCATACCCCGATCGATTTCACACCATCCACATAAAACAACTCAGAGGATAACGTTCCAACGCTGCCACCTTTGCTGGACGTAAACACACTAAAATATAGCCTGTTACAAGTCTTTAAAATGTATATAATTACTGTTTCTTGACATGTACCATATAATTTGTATTCTTTGTGTTATGCTTACAGAAGAGCCAGGAAGCCAGTATCAGGAGCACTTATAAAGCATCACTGTTTGGATGAATCACAGCTGCGGTTCAATATATCGTTAACAAGACAATTGATGTGTGATGTCATCTGTTCTTCATTCACCAATGAGAACATGAGTTCAGATATTGAGCAGCAGCTGTGCACATTTAAAAGCTCTTGTGCTTCAGCACTTAAATAGACACTCACAACATTGAGGTCATATAGCTGATTTTAGATTTATTTCATTTTACGTGAGATTTAGAAATTAATGGGTTCATCTTGAGTCATTATATTTGAAAAATATTAAGTTTGAAAAATAGATTTTTAAATTAAGATAATAATTTACTTTCTCAGTCACATTACATAGTCTTCCTCCACTATATAGTTCTGTGGGTCTCTCTTTGAAAAGGGAATGCATTCATCTTAAGACCTAACAATGAAACCAATGATTGACTGTTACAAGTTAAGAGAACGAGCTAGTTTTAAGCAGAGCTCAACAGGTTTTGTATTTTGAGAAAAGGATAATCCAAAAATAAAAATTTCTGGCTTTGCAGAATGGAAACAGACTTGTGAAATCGACATATCTTATTTTCTCACCTTCTGTGACCTTATGGTACAATTTGAATGCATTAGTACGCCCCCTGAATAAAGTGTCGCTTGGTCTCAATCTTTCAGGGTGTTTATATGTGGACATAAAATCAATTACAACAGGGTTGGATTGTTCCATTTAACATTTAAGCAACCATGGTGGAAACATCCAAAAAACTCTTTACATCTGAATTCTCAAAATATCCATCAACAAAATATTTTCCAATTGACACCTCACCATAGTTTAAATCATGTTGAATGTCTACGCCACGTGTTTTTTTTACATATTCAAGCCATTTGATGGAGACATCGGAGTAGGTCTTTTCACGCCAGGGTCTGTAAGGGTTATCGGTTATATGAAACACAGATGTGACCCCTCAGCAATCAATACATCACTGCAAGGCAAATGTGGGGTTTGGTGTCTGTGCCAATAATGATAACATCTGTTGCATTTTGGACAAAGTTTGGTCACAGCACACTGTGAAAACTGCTGACCAAGTGACTGTTTCTTATGCATATCATAACAATAGTCGCATCTGCAGTAACTAAGACAATCGCTACATTGTCTTTTTTTCATGGCATGTCTGAAACATTCAGACCCATTACAGATATCACACACATATTTACAGCCATGGTCTATACGGCATGTGTAACCCCTGTAACAATGGTGTACCTATGAACGCTTTCAAATCTTAATCATAAAATAATGACCATCGTGCAGATACAAAAACACTGTTCTGTGGCTCATCTTTTGTGTTGTACTTTTCCAATACACCAGTGTCTGACCTGTGGAAGACCACTATTTTAATATATGACATGCGTTCAAACTTTGCTATGTCATTAAAACCAAACATATCCTGATCCGTGTACACAGCAGACTTCTGCAATGCTGACACTATTGGTATTAACTCTGTGTGTGGTTTTTGCGGGTTCAGAAAATGAGTATAATATAATACAAATATAAACAGGGCAGAAAAGATTAATTCTGTTTCTCGCAATAACCTCATTATGAGCTGTGTCAGAGTTTTCTATATGCACCACCTTGTCTACACATGGCTGTAGACACTTTTAATTCCAAACTATCATCAACACACACATTAGTTACTCTGCATTATCTTCAAGAAGCTCCACAATGTAGTTATGCGTACCGAGACGGTACGCAACGCATCGCCCACAGCGAGGATTATCGTATCAGGACCGCTGCCTACCTACCGACGAGGGAATGATAAGTTCAGTAGACTTTTTTCGCTTAACCAATGGTTGATGTCATGGTGTATTGAACAGAAGCTGCTCTTTGTAAATAATTTTGATCTGTTCTGGGAGCGACCTAGGCTCTTCCGCCCCGACGGCCTGCACCCCAGCAGCATCGGAGCGGCTCTCCTGTCAGACAACATCTCGAAGGCGCTACGCATTTAATTTATAAAGTTCGGCCTACTTAATATTAGATCACTAAATTCAAAGGCAGTAATTATAAATGAAATGATCACGGACAACAGTTTTGATATACTCTGTCTTACCGAGACCTGGCTTAAACCAAATGAATATTTCGGCCTAAATGAGTGTACCCCACCAAGTTACTGTTATATGCATGAGCCACGCCCGGTTGGTCGGGGTGGCGGCGTCGCTACAATATTTAGAAATGTTCTTACTGTAACTCAGAGAACAGAGCATAAATTTAAATCATTTGAAGTGCTTGCGTTGAACATAATTATTCCTTACAGAAGTAAAAAACCTTTGCTTTCTTTTACATTGGCTACGGTGTATAGACCCCCGGGTCCTTATACTGATTTTCTGAAAGAGTTTGCGGACTTCCTATCGGACCTATTGGTTAACGTTGATAAAATACTAATTGTCGGAGATTTTAATATCCACGTAGATAGCGCTACCGATGCATTAGCACTGGCGTTTACAGAACTACTACAATCTTTTGGGGTAATACAACACATTAAAGGACCCACTCATCGATTTAATCATACACTAGACCTGATTATATCTCACGGAGCCGATCTAACCAATATAGATATTATGCCTCAAAGCGACGATGTCACCGATCACAATCTTATAACGGGTACTTTGCGCACGCCAGGAATCAGCCCTTTAACTCGTTATCGACAGGGTAGAACAATGACCTCCGCTACTAAAGATAGCTTCGCAAAGAGCTTGCCAGATCTGACTCCTTTAATAACCATACCAATAAATAAAGAATCGCTCGATGTCATGACCAGGAAATTGGGTACTATTTTCTCTAATACATTAGAAGCTGTTGCACCTACGAAGTCAAAAAAGATTAATGAGAAAAATATTGCACCATGGTACAATAGCACCACTCGCGCCCTAAAAAGAGAAACTTGCAATCTAGAGCGCAAATGGAAAAAATCTCAATTAGAAGTCTTTAAAATGGCGTGGAAAGAGAGTGCAAATTGCTATAAAAAGGCACTAAAAGCAGCAAAGGCTGAGCACCTTCGTAACCTCATAGAAACCAACAAAAACAATCCAAGGTTTCTATTTAGCACAGTCGCTAAATTAACAAATAAACAGACACCACCTGACCTGGCTATTCCACCGCACCTCGGTAGCAATGAATTCATGAAATTCTTTACAGAAAAAATCGAAAACATTCGTGACAAAATTGTAAAAACTCAACCTCCAAATCTGTCCTATGAATTAGCACCAACCATCGCTCCAAAACAAAGGCTCCAACGTTTTACACCCATAAAACAGGAAGATTTAACTAAACTTATCGCAACTTCTAAACCAACAACTTGCTTATTAGACCCCATACCAACTAAACTATTAAAAGAGCTACTACCTGTTGCAATTGAGCCCATTTATAACATTATCAACTCGTCAATTAATCTAGGCCATGTCCCAGGACCCTTTAAAATGGCCGTCATTAAGCCTCTAATCAAGAAACCAAACTTAGATCCAAATGAACTTGGAAACTATAGACCGATTTCAAATCTCCCATACCTGTCTAAAATACTAGAAAAAGTAGTGTGCACTCAGTTGTGCTCTTTCTTACAAAATAACAACATGCACGAAAAATTTCAGTCAGGCTTTAGATCGCATCATAGCACAGAAACTGCGCTCGTTAAAATTACAAACGACCTGCTTATAGCATCAGATAAAGGTAACATCTCACTCTTGGTCCTGCTTGACCTTAGTGCTGCGTTCGATACCATAGACCATAACATACTTCTAGATCGCTTACACAATTATACCGGTATTGAGGGACAGGCACTACAGTGGTTTAGATCTTACTTGTCAGAAAGACATCAATTTGTCCATTTAAATGGGGAATCATCCAATCTAACGCAAGTAAATTATGGATTACCTCAGGGATCGGTTCTGGGACCCGTGCTGTTCTCCATATACATGCTTCCCCTCGGAAACATTATTAAAAAACATGGAATCAGCTTCCATTGCTATGCAGATGATACTCAGCTATATATCTCATCAAAACCAGATGATTCCTCCCAGCTATCCAAATTGGCAGAGTGCATTAAAGATATACAACATTGGATGACCTGTAATTTCCTTCTTTTAAATTCTAATAAAACAGAAATACTACTTATCGGACCAAAGACACGCAAACCGAATATTTCTGATTATAAACTGCAAATTGAAGGATGTACCGTTACTCCAACAAATACAGTAAAAGATCTAGGCGTTATATTAGACAGCAACCTGTCATTTCGAAATCACATCTCAAATGTCACAAAAACAGCCTTTTTCCACCTAAGAAATGTTGCCAAGTTACGAAATATTCTGTGTGTTGCTGACGCGGAGAAGCTTATTCATGCATTTATGACCTCAAGACTTGACTACTGTAATGCTCTACTTAGCGGTTTTCCTGCATCATCAATAAACAAACTACAGTTAGTTCAGAATGCAGCTGCCAGAGTTCTAACCAGGTCCAGAAAATACGATCACATAACCCCAATTTTATCAACCCTTCACTGGCTACCCATTAAGTATCGTATTGACTTTAAAGTTCTTTTAATCACTTATAAAGCCTTAAAGGGTTTAGCCCCTACCTACCTAACAGAGCTTCTATCACACTACAACCCATCGCGCTCTCTAAGATCTCAAAATGCATGACTTTTGATAATACCTAGAATATCTAAATCCACCAAAGGGGGTCGAGCTTTCTCATACGTTGCACCTAAACTCTGGAATAGCCTTCCTGACACTATTAGAAGATCAGACACACTCGGCCAATTTAAATCTAGATTAAAGACACATCTTTTCAGCCAAGCATTCACTTAAAGCAAATATGCTTAATAAACCACCAGGAGATGCTGACATTAGATACTATTTACTAGAATAATTGGATTTACTATATAACACACCATGTAGTGTGTTTTACCCTTTCTTGGGTTTTTTGTTTTCCCCTGTAAAGCTGCTTTGGAACAATGCAAATTGTGAAAAGCGCTATATAAATAAAAATTGAATTGAATTGTGCTGATGTCACACTAGACCCGCGTAACGTGATGTTAATTAAACTGCCATCACCAGCCAACTGTCTGGAAAATAAAACTATTTCAGACAATCTCTTATGTAAAAAACAACATAGTCTGCCATATCTGTAGTTGTTATCGATCGCAGATTCAATATCCTATGTATTTCCAGGATGTTAAACTTTCTTCTAGGGACCACAGTTTAATCACCTACGCTGCCGCCCTCTTTCCAATTTGCTGAGCTTCGCTTGGGCTTAAACAAACAGTGGGTATGGTTTCGTTTGTCTGAAGATCTAAAACATCTCTTACAACCATTTCGTCATCAACATAATCACAATGCCCTAAACACTCTTGGAGGTCTGTGGAGTCGCTTGTCTGTTCATCTAAACCATAACAAACTTGATGGTGATTTAAAACATGTGCATCTAGCTCCAAAACTGGTTCTGACTGTACAACTGACATTAAAAGAACCGTACTAATTAAAGCTAAAGAGACTCTGGTGTAGTTGTCGGTCTATGCATAGACCTCACGGCATAAATGAAACTCTGTAATGTGTCTGAAACATTTTGTGGCAGATGTGAATTGCCAACGACCACTGTGTTATCCCAGCTCCCTGTTGGTTCAGCCTGGGTAAACTCAGCCGCTTCCCATGCGCCCCTGGACGCCATGCTTTGTTGCCGTTGTCGTCGATGTCATTAGTCATTATTGATGTGAGACCTGATGAACATTAAAACAATGTTCTGCGTGTTCAAAATTGGAGAGAGGCCAGTTAAGAAAATGTTGAAATTTATTGACCAGAAGATTCAAAAATACAACAGCTGTTGGGTGGGTTTCTCAGATACAAAATCTTACACAAAGAACCGACACCCAGAAAAACAGTTACACAGCTTTTATAATATTTCACGACCGGTCTCTTCTCCAATCAGCTTTCTCTTCTTTGTCGTGTCTCAGCCAACCAGGTCACACTGCTTTGCTCTCGAATCATCTGTAACACATTATATAGAGGCCCCCACAATCCACCACATACCATGGGGCTCCTTGTGTAATCTAATCTTTACACACACACATACCGTTTCCTGTGGAAAATACCCTCAAAATCATCCCAACTCTTGGCTAACACAACTCACACACTTGGTTATATTTTCAACATATTATGCACAGTTAGTAATCAATAATGAAATCATAAAGCATATTAAATGTAAAATCACGTTTAAACCACAATAAAAATCACAATAAAAATCCTACAGACCGTAGCCTGCTTTGCCTTGAAAGGATCCTCAATTCCTGGCTCAATGTTTGATTGATAAAGCCTCAAATCATCCTCGATTTGTGCACAATTGCAGTATTTCGATTTGAGTGCAGTCGTTTTTGAGAATCCTGCCATGTCGATGCGAAAGGAAGGAGAATCTTCAAGGCGACGTCACAGAGTTCAGGATATTCCTGCATCAATGCTGCCCAGAACTAAAGCGGCCAGGAGCTAAAGAATTCCTTCAGTCACTCTTCAGCTCAATAAGCTGTTCCTGCATATCAATGGATAGCTCGTTTGCTGTGCACACAAACGGATCTCGAACCCAAAAGAGCGATAATCATCTTTAAAATACGTCGCAAATTGTTTTCTCATTGCTGACAGGTGCTCAGATGCTGATTGAAATCGTGTGACTAATTAATAAGATTGTTTTGTGTCTGCGCGTGGGTAGTTTTAGCTAAGACAATGATGGCGGCGCGTGAACATCGCGAGGCTCAGCGTCTCTCCAGTTTTAAAATTTATATAGTGTATTTCTTGTTCATCTCGGGTCTGTTCGTTCAGAACAGTTGTGCATTTACATCGTACACACGGCATGAGCTTTTGGATATCGGCTTACGCATTTCCGGAAGTTTTAATAGCAACATTCAACTCATCGCCAGACATCGCCAGAACATCTGATGCTACGCACCCCACACGGCCGGGCGGAAGTGCTCGCCGGTTGCGTCGAGATCGTAAAAAAAAAGGGGAAGCGCGGAGGGTTAAGAGCTAAGCTAAAGCTAACACCACACCGGCTCTCTTTACCCAGCATTTTCCTTGCTAATGTATGATCATTAGTGCACAAAATGGATGAGATTCGACTCCGCATCACCAACAGCAAAAGACATTTGAACTGCAATGTTATAATCTTCACGGAAACATGGCTACACAGCGGCATACCGGCTGCATTTATTGTTGCGGGAGATTTTAATCACTCAAACTTAAAGACAGTGCTCTCTAAATTTCACCAGCATGTTTCCTGCCACACAAGAGGAAACAAAACTTTGGATCATGTCTGAAGGTTACACTAGGTTACATTGCACTACAGGGCTGCATGCATGACTGAACTGTACACACCAGTACTTTATGCTATCTGCTCTACCGGACTGTTTACACACTCACAGCATCATTTGCACTCTATACTGCTCACTTGCACACCAGGAATATTATACTGAATGCTCATTTGCACTAATGGACCACTTCCATAACTGCATTAACCTATCTACTGCACTGTAACTCCATTAACTGCATTAACTAATCTACTGCACTGTAACCTTATTAACTGCATTTACTCATCTTCTGGACTGCAACTTATTAACTGCATTAACTCGTATACTGCACCGTAACTTAAATACATGCATTAACTCATATACTGCACCGTACCTTTAATAGCTGCATGACTCATCCACTGCACTGTAACTTCAACAACTGCATTAACTCACCTATTGCACTGCAACTTTAATAGCCAATGTCAATAATTTATGCACACTTAAATCACTTGCACTATTGTTTAGTCTAAATAATATCTGTTCATATCCACCTGTACATTAATGTTCATAGTGTTAATGTTCATAGTACATACCTACTGTCATATTTTCATAAGAACATACCTACTGTAAAATATTTTCATAATATTGTATTCTGTATTTATTCTAACTGTATATCCTGCACTTGCTAATTGCACTTCTGGTTAGACCTAAACTACATTTCGTTACACTGTACTTGTATATGTGTAATGACAATAAAGTTGAATCTAATCTAAGTGTAGCTACTGCCTAGCAGTTAAAAAAATTACTGGCTAGGGCTGAGACTTGATCTTTAGCAATGTTTGTGGGTTTAGTATTTAAAAAGACTGTTAGGGTTTTGTAGTAAAGGCCTATGTAAATAGAGATTGATAACAGACTACCGAGAGCTGGCAAAAGCGAACTTGGCAAGAGACTAGACTAGACTAGAGTGAATTGAGAGCTATGTCGTGAGTCAATTTAAATGCAGTGATTTATTTTTGTGAGTGAACATTTACATTAACAACCCGCTCTGTAAGCCAGGGCGGGAACGGCAGCGGCCATGCGCATGCGCAATCCATTTGCAGCCTGGACGCGGAGGGGTGTGTCTCCTCTCTGCTGGGACTGCTACTGAGAGACTGACTGCCTGTGAGTGCTTTTGGATGGGATAGGGGCTTATGGCCGCACCCGCTGCTCGTTGAGCAAAGTAGGCCTAACTGCAGAGTGATTCGTGCTTTCTAGTCTCCAAAAACAACAGGAGAAATCAAAGACTGAACTAAGTCATCATCCCAAACAGCGATATCGTTTACAATAACCTCTGGGCCTTGCGTTGACGTTTTAACCCTTGTATGGTGTTCGGGTCTGTAGGTTTATCAACAGCAAAATGATACGATTAATTATTTGTGTGTGTGCAAGTATATGGTTTGAGGACACATGTGTATAATGACATCGGTATTAGCACATAAACATGGTTTATATATATAAGCTTGTGAAAGTGTTTGTTCTAGGTTCCAATGTTATATGTATTGTTTGTGAGGTAATGTTACCTTTTATAGTTGAGTTTTTATTTATTAAACCCCATTTGTCAACGTTGAGATAATTGTGTGGTGCATTCATCTCTTGTAGAGACATATAACGATTCAGAGGGGGGACTCTTTACCTCTGGAGCAGTGCAAATAGTGTTGCAGTTATTACCACTGCCCTTTTTGCTCAGCCAGTGTATTTAAGCCAGCTAAAAAAGGTAAATTAAAGTCATGTTCAAATCCACTTCATGAAGGCAGTTGTCTATGGAGGTATGAATATCTTGAGTTATTGGTTTAATATATGTACACACAATATATTATAGCATAATAGTTTACAAGTATTATTGAGTATTTTCGTTAATATCTCACATTAGTTAATCTCACATTGAGTATCTCACATTAGTTAATCTAACCACAATTAGTATTTTCTATATCTTCATTTATGCATGCATTTGAATATTAATCTACATATCATTTCGTTTCACATTAAGAAGTATTCATAGGAATAATAGAATAGAATATTACTTATTAGAGTTATTAGAGGTATAATCAGAAACCATATTTAACCACATTTAATTCAAGGTGATTGTGAGCAAATGATTAAGATGATTTAATGACTTAATGTTACATGCAGTCAACCAGTTTAATGATTATTTACATAAAAATACTTATATAGCATGTTTAAGAATACTTTTCAACGTTTTACAGCAATATAAAATCCAGTGTTGTCTGTAAGGCCTACGGTTCAAATAAAGTTTAGAGGATGACATGCAGAAAACACTTTTTACATAGAGCACCTGCACGTACCTGTACGTACCCCGCACACATTCTTGTAGATTAATTTAATTAAATTTAATTTATGGCATGCAGTCAAGGATGCTAGCCTGCTCATTTATACGCTAAAAAACATTACTATATCAAAAACATGAGTCCAGTTTTAACAAAGCGTTATCGTATACCTAGGACAACTCATGAATTATTGCATATGATCAAAGATACATTATGAGTCCACCAAGTTGTTTTGCCGGAAGAAAACCGGAAAAGTGTTCAAATATGGGCACATTCATTATTTGTCTATGCGCCAACCAAGATTCCACGGTTAAAAACATATCCTGTTGCCTAGGATCTAGTGGTGGCAGAGATAGGGTTATTGGTCATTAAAAATAAGAGATAACGATTGGTGTAACAGACGAACCCCCTGCACAAGTTTTCACTATAAATATGGGCTTGAAAACACTGTATTTTCAGATGCTTTGGGAAGATCTCACTTTGTTTGATTCGAACAAATAAAGTTTACTCTTTGACACCTGGACCTTCTTTGTTTGAGCAATTTTTTGAAACTACAAGATCAATTTTCCACAACAGTATACACACTTTTTTTTAGGCTTCACTATACACAGATGTGGACTGGGATGTAGAGCAGCACTGCATCACCACTGCCCATACTGTGATACTACAGTTTTAAGGAGAAAGAATTTTGAGAAGCATCTTCAGGTTTGCAAAAACTAACCACTTCCATCTCCAGCCACTGCAGCATTCTCCTCAAGAAGTGTTTGTGTGCATTCTGTGATGATAAAAATCTAAAAATTCTCATTAATAGAAAAGACTTTAGAAAAAAAATACATTAACCGCAAACATACAGGACATTCATGCCACATTCCATCTTACAAGCCAGTGCATTGACAGGACAATTGGCATATTTACAATCCTTAAAGTTACCAAGGGTCACAGTGTTCCTCTTCATATTCAGCTCAAGACATGGGGAGAACACCATAAGGTCATTTGTGAATCACATGAATGTCAGGTCCAGTGGCTGTTCTACAGTGAATTGCACCCCGGGCGAGACCACCTTTGAGCAACCCCCCCCCGAAAAATGTATAAATAAAAATAAAACACACACATAAAATTATGACAAGCCGTCATATTTTATTATAACAACATAAGTGAAAGAAAATTATATTCCTCAATTGCACACAGCCGTTTTTTTTTTTTTGCACCTGATGGCTTTGACTTTTACCTGTCCATCTCTGTTTATTTGGCACTCGACAATCAACAGATTCCCCCCAACACTGTCACGAAACGAGTCACGGCCAGAAACTAAACAAATTCACCTTGGTGAGGTGACACATAATCGTCTTGTATTACTTATTTTTTAACTAGCCCTTTCACACAATTCAGAAAAACTCAAATGTGCAGGAACTATAGGCCTTTATTTATTACATTTTGAATAAAATGTGTGTTGTTTGGAAGTAAGTTGAGGTGGTGTGTGATTGACTTTAGCCAACTAATTGAATTTGCGTCATGGGAGGGGCTTCTGCCGCTCGCTATGTCATAATCACGGCCCTACTAGAGCAAGCTAGAATATTCGCCAAAGTTCAGATTTTTCAACTTGCGCGAACGCTCAATTCACGCCGCCTCATTCGCACGAATCCCACCGCAAGTAGGTCATCGCCTCTTTGCATTGACGTAACATGTAAATCACTTGCGCTTAACACTTCATCCGTGTTAACACCCAGAGGTGAACTATCCCCTGCATGCGCCCCTCCCCTTTCCCCTTCACACACACTGCACCTTCTCAGCATGCAGGGGGTTTTATGCCAAAATAACAAACAAAACATAAGCTACCTTCCTGCCTATCAGTATTTAACAAACTACAACTATACTACGCGCCCCAAAAGGAAATACAATTCTATGCTGTCTTCCTTCTATAGAAAAACAGAGTCATAATAGTAAAACAAAATGGCACCCCATCTTGGTTGAGTGTTTGACAAGTTAAGGCATCTCATTACATTAAGATAAATGCATCAGTCATGTTGCACATTTAGATCAGTATGCATTGACATTTGTTTAGCTGTGGCATTAACCAACAAAGATCTTTGTATAGGGAGAACACAACAGAATAGTATCGCAAAGACCATTAAAACAAAATCAGCATTCCTATTCCCGTGAGCCATTCTCCCCATGATTCAAGTATTGAATCAAGCCATGTCCCAAAGGCCTAATCTCTTCCTGCATTAGCAGTTATTTCACCCTCCAAGTGTTTAAATTTTCCACAGCATGAATGAATGACCCATCAGGAGCCGTGTTATTGGGAATATATGTACAACAATCGTCTCCAAACATTACACATACTCCACCTTTCTCAGCCAATTGAGGGCTTGTCTATTTTGCCAGGCCATTTTTTTCTTGTTGGGGCAAGTTGTTCTCCCAGTGCTTCAATTGCATCATTCGTATTGTTAATAAACCTCTGTTGATTTTTATATAAATCGTTAATCCACTCTGTGTTCTTGTTTTGCAAAACTATTGTTTTTGTAAGGATTTTTATTAGGGTTTCGAGCCCGAAGGGCTGAAAACCTATTGTATTTGTAAGGATTTTTATTAGGGTTCGAGCCCGTAGGGCTAGAAACCTATTGTATTTGTATGTTTTATTCCTATTATTATTCTGCCAATAAAACTGATCGTGCAGCCTAAACCGTAAGGCCGACAGAGCTGAGACTTGGTCAGATGGTAGTAGTCTTGTTGGCTACTCTGACACATGGACCCAGCCAAATCGGCCCATAGGTGGCGCTACAGCGATGAAAAGCGCCTTTACGCTCGTTACTCCTAAACCGTTTGTCGCACACCCAAGTGTTTTATATCATTGTAATCATTGGCTCAAAACTTAAAAAACGTATATCTCCGATTTCATTTCCGGTATGCAAATTTTTCCGCTAATTTGCATTTTATGCAAAAAAAAAAAAAATGAACTAGTCCCTGGATTTTTGCCCGATCGGAACCAAACCAACGCTGTATGAATTCTGTGGAGTGTGAATGTGAATAATTATCAAAAAAAGTTGAAATTTCGATTGACCGTTGCTAGGGGGCGCCAAAAAGTCTGAACCGGAAGTGGCTTATTTTACTAAAATGGCCATAACTCGTGAACCGTTTGAGCAATCTTCATGGGGCTTGGAACATATCTGTAGACTCTCAGTCCAGGGTCACAGTAAAAAGGAATTGGCGTTTGGCCACTAGGTGGCGCTATAATATACATGAACTCGAAAAGGGCTATAACTACCCAACCGTTTGCCCGATCGACTTATTATTTGGTATGGTGTGTCTTTGTGTCATGCACCATGACTGTATAAAAGGACAGTGGCGTATCTAAGGAAACATGGCGGTCATCGGCCAATGAAGTTTGAGCACTCATTAGACAGGGTTAACGGAGGCCGATCGAAACGACACTCGCTGGGCTTGTTCGACTCATGGTCCTGAAGGTCTGTGAGAAATATGAACTCATTCGGCCACCGGGGGGCGAAGTAACGTTTTTGGAGTGCATAAACAATTGTATATCACGTGACATTTGACATATACTCAAACTATTTACATCATATGATAGCTCTTCTCATTCTGAACAACTTTGCCTCTGAACACGCTTCTGTCGATTAAACGGTTTGTGAGTTATCGCTGACGATGTCAAAAACCTACTTTCGCGAACTAGTCCTAGGTTTTTCGACCGATCGGATCCAAACCAATGCAGATGACTTCTCTGGAGTGTGAATGTAAATAATTATCAAAAAAAAGTTGAAATTTTCTTTCACGGTTGCTTAGGGGCGTAAACATTTTAAATAGGCGGAGCCTATTACATTAAAATGCCCATAACTCGAGCACTATTAGAGATATCATCATGGGGCTTGGAACATATGTGTAGACCATCACTCCGAGATGACTTACAAAATACCGCGGCGTTTGGACACTAGGTGGCGCTATAACAGTAAAAATGGCAAAATTGACACATCTTTGGTTGCCTTAACAATTGTGTATCACGTGACATTTGACATTTACACAAACTATCGATATCATATGAAAGCTCTCATAATTCCAAACAAATTTGGCTCTTGAACCATTGATGTCGATCAAACAGTTTGTGAGTTATCTGTGATGATGTTAAGAACCTACTTTTGCGAACTTGTCCTAGGTTTTTCAAGCGATTTCAACATTTCCACCACAGTACAATTCTCTGGACTGTCTAGATCAATAACTATCAAAAACATCTTCAACTTTTTCATTTGCATGACCACTACAGGGTCCTTTATTATATTCAAGTGAACGGTGTACCTGAAAGCTCGCTTCTCCTTAACAAATAATCCAATTGACTTGCCATTAAGTACAATCATACATCTTATTAGACTAAACAAGCATGCAAAATATGATGGTTATCGGACAAGAGATACGTTTCCTGTCTCACAGGAACAAGGTGTTAGACATATAAAGCACTACACATTAAACGTTGCTCCATATTCACACGTCTATAAATATAGAACATGTCTGGCTGGTTGTAAGATGCTGTTTTGCTTAACATAACACACACCTTTATTATGTACACCAGTTTAATTGCATGTAAACCCAAATATCTACTCAGCAGTCACATGGCAGCAACTCAATGCAATTAGGCATTTAGACGGGGTCATTTCTTAAATGGATGTGACCAAATGAACCTGAAAAAATGATTCCCCTCAAGTGTACTCTATGTGCATATGTGTGTAATCAGGCGTAGTGTCTGTGAACCGTTGCTGACCGTATCTATAATTTTTCAGGCGTTGGGAGTATCTTCCACTTGGGTGTTTTAGGATGAGAGTCCTCGGCCTACTTGATGAAGGCAAAGATGCTTTAGATGCCTTAAAAGTGCTCGAACCCGCTAAATGCTGCTTGCAGCTTTAATTAGGGTTTCGAGCCCGAAGGGCTGAAAACCTATTGTTTTTGTAAGGATTTTTATTAGGATTTTTCGAGCCCGAAGGGCTGAAAACCTATTGTTTTTGTAAGGATTTTTATTCTTCTTCTTCTTATTATTATTATTTTCCGCCATAAAACGCGTTGCCCAGCCCAAACCGTAAGTCGTAGAAACTCGAGACTTTGTCAATTGGTTGTATCTGTGCAGGTTACTCAGATACAGTGACCCAGCCAAATCGGCCCATAGGGGGCGCTATAGCGATGGCCAATGCGTTTGGGCTCAATGCTCGTAAACCGGATGTCGCACAACAAAGTGTTTGGTGTCATTGGAATCCTTGGCTCCAAACTTAAAAAATGGCTATCTCCGATTTCATTTCCGGTATGCAAATTTTTCCGCTAATTTGCATTTTATGAAAAAAAAAAAAAAATGAACTAGTCCCTGGATTTTTGCCCGATCGGAACCAAACCAACGCTGATGAATTCTGTGGAGTGTGAATATAAATAATCATAAAAGAAAGTTGAAATTTCGATTCAGGGTCGCTAGGGGGCATCAAAACGTCTGAACCGGAAGTAGCCTATTTCACTAAAATGACCATAACTCGTGAACCGTTTGAGCTATCTTCACGGGGCTTAGACCGTATGTGTAGACCCTCAGTCCGGGGTCACAATAAAAAAGACTCGGTGTTTGGCCACTAGGTGGCGCTATAATAGCAAAGAACTCGAAAAGGGCTATAACTACGCAACCGTTTGCCCGATCGACTTATTATTTGGTATGGTGTGTCTTTGTGTCATGCACCGTGACTGTATAAAAGGACTTTGGCGTTTCTCAAAAAACATGGCCGCCATCGGCCAATGAATTTTGAGCACTCATTAGACAGGGTTAACGGAGGCCGATCGAAACGACACTCGCTGGGCTTGTTCGACTCGTGGTCCTGAAGGTCTGTAAGAAATATGAACTCATTCGGCCACCGGGGGGCGAAGTAACGTTTTTAGAGTGCATAAACAATTGTGTATCACGTGACATTTGACATATACTCAAACTATTTACATCATATGATAGCTCTTCTCATTCTGAACAACTTTGCCTCTGGACACGCTTCTGTCAATCAAACGGTTCGTGAGTTATCGCTGATGATGTCAAAAACCTACTTTCGCGAACTAGTCCTTGGTTTTTCAACCGATCGGAACCAAACCAATGCAGATGACTTCTGTGGAGTGTGAATGTAAATAATCATTGAAAAAAAGTTGAAATTTGTATTCATACACGGTAGGGGGGCCAAAAACTGAACTGGGCGGAGCCTATCACATTAAAATGGCCATAAATCCAGAACGGATTAACACATCATCATGGGGCTTGGAACATATGTGTAGACCATCACTCTGAGGTCACCTACAAAAGAAGGTGGCGTTTGGACACTAGGTGGCGCTAGACCAGTAGAAATGGCTAAATTGACGCGTATTTCATTACTTAAACAATTGTGTATCACGTGACATTTGACATACACACAAACTATTGATATCATATGATAGCTCTTCTCATTCTGAACAAATTTGCCTCTTGATCTATTGATGTCAATCAAACGGTTCAGGAGTTATTGCTGATGATGTTAAAAACGTACTTTTGCAAACTAGTTCTTTGATTTTCAAGCAATTTCAAAATTTCCACCATAGTACAATTCTCTGGACTCTCTAGGTCAATAATGATTAAAAACATGTTGAGTTTTTTTTGTTGTGTGACCATTACAGGGTCCTTTATTATATTAACGTGAATAATGTACGTTAAAGGTTGCTACTCCTTAATAAATAATCCAACTGACTTGCAATTAAGTAGTATTATACATATTATGACTCAAAACAAGCATGCTCATCAGAAGAGGCATGCCTTCATAAAAGTCCAAAAGGTGAAATATTCATTCAAATGGGCTTTTCATACATGTCTTTGTAAGCATGTGTAGTCTGCATAGACCGTTACTGATCACCTAAGTCAAAATTCTGGGTCTAAAGGCCTATCATTCATTGAGGATGTGTGTTAGGGCAATTTCTGAAATGGATTTGACTAATTTATCCTGATAACGTGAGTCTCGCTACTGAATTGTCCGAATGACTTGATATGAGAAAATGTAATCTATGTCCTATATGTGCATGTGTGTGTGAGCATGCCTGGGTCTGTATGAGCCAATGCTGACCCTTTGACTCATTTTTCTGGGTGTGGGGTTGTATTGTCGATTGTGGACATGTTAGTTTGCCATCCCTGAGACTGGTCGACGTTTACTTACCTAAACTTCTCGAAACCCGATAATTGCTGCTTGCAGCTATATTTATTATTATTATTATTATTATTATTATTATTATTATTCCGCCATAAAACGTGTCGCCCAGCCCAAACCGTAAGTCGTAGAAACTCGAGACTTTGTCAATTGGTTGTATCTGTGCAGGTTACTCAGATACAGTGACCCAGCCAAATCGGCCTATAGGGGGCGCTACAGCGATGCTGAACGCGTTTGCATTCGTAACTCCTAAACCGTTTGATGCACACCCAAGTGTTTTATATCATTGTAATCATTGGCTCAAAACTTGAAAAATGGCTATCTCCGATTTCATTTCCGGTATGCAAATTTTGCCGCTAATTTGCATTTTATCAAAAAAAACAAAAATGATCTACTCCCTGGATTTTTGCCCGATCGGAACCAAACCAACGCTGATGAATTCTGTGGAGTGTGAATATAAATATTCGTTGAAAAAAAGTTGAAATTTCGACTCAGGGTCGCTAGGGGGCTCTAAAACGTCTGAACCGATAGTTGCCTATTTCACTAAAATGGCTATATAAAGAGAACGGTTTGAGATATCTTCACGGGGCTTAGACCCTATGTGTAGACCCTCAGTCCAGGGTCACAATAAAAATAACTCGGTGTTTGGCCACTAGTTGGCGCTATAATAACAAAGAACACGAAAAGGGCTATAACTACCCAACCGTTTGCCCGATCGACTTATTATTTGGTATGGTGTGTCTTTGTGTCATGCACCGTGACTGTATAAAAGGACTTTGGCTTTTCTCAAAAAACATGGCCGCCATCGGCCAATGACATTTGAGCACTCATTAGACAGGGTTAACGGAGGCCGATCAAAATGACACTCGCTGGTCTTGTTCCTGTCCTGGTCCTGAAGGTCTGTAAGAAATATGAACTCATTTGGCCACTGGGGGCGAAATAACTTTTTTGGAGTGCTTAAACAATTGTGTATCACGTGACATACATCTACAGGCTCTGATACGCTTTGAAAATAAACGTCTCGGCCCAGGAACTTCAGACTTCTTGAGTTTGAAAGCCCCTTCGCTTCAATTTAAAAGGCAACAACAATGAAAATCGGATACTCATTAACAAATTGTCCAAATGATTTGACAGTCAGAAAAATAGCATTCTTGTAGTATATGTGCATGTTTCTGTAAGCATGCATAGTTTCTATGAGTTGATACCTGTCATTTTTCTGTGCGTGTGTGTGTTGGACTTTGATCCTTCATGCGTTTGTTGTGGTGTGACCCCCTAAACTGTTCATGAATGCATGACTGCTTTTGACTGCCTTAAAACTCGAAACCCGATAAATGCTGCTTGCAGCTTTAATTCTTCTTATTGTTTTTGTAAGGATTTTTATTCTTATTATTATTATTATTCCGCCATAAAACGCATCGCCCAGCCCAAACCGTAAGTCGTAGAAACTCGAGACTTTGTCAATTGGTTGTATCTGTGCAGGTTACTCAGATACAGTGACCCAGCCAAATCGGCCCATAGGTGGCGCTACAGCGATGGCCAATGCGTTTTTGCTCGTAATGCTCCTAAACCGTTTGTCGCACACCCAAGTGTTTTATATCATTGTAATCATTGGCTCAAAACTTAAAAAATGGCTATCTCCGATTTCATTTCCGGTATGCAAATTTTTCCGCTAATTTGCATTTTATGCAAAAAAAAAAAAATGAACTAGTCCCTGGATTTTTGCCCGATCGGAACCAAACCAACGCTGATGAATTCTGTGGAGTGTGAATATAAATAATCATAAAAGAAAGTTGAAAATTCGATTCAGGGTCGCTAGGGGGCATCAAAACATCCGAACCGGAAAGTTGCCTATTTCACTAAAATGGCCATAACTCGAGAACGGTTTGAGCTATCTTCACGGGGCTTAGACCATATGTGAGACCCTCAGTCCGGGGTCACAATAAAAAAGACTCGGTGTTTGGCCACTAGGTGGCGCTATAATAGCAAATATCTCGAAAAGGGCTATAACTACCCAACCGTTTGCCCGATCGACTTATTATTTGGTATGGTGTGTCTTTGTGTCATGCACCGTGACTGTATAAAAGGACTTTGGCGTTTCTCAAAAAACATGGCCGCCATCGGCCAATGAATTTTGAGCACTCATTAGACAGGGTTAACGGAGGCCGATCGAAACGACACTCGCTGGGCTTGTTCGACTCGTGGTCCTGAAGGTCTGTAAGAAATATGAACTCATTCGGCCACTGGGGGGCGAAGTAACGGTTTTAGAGTGCATAAACAATTGTGTATCACGTGACATTTGACATATACTCAAACTATTTACATCATATGATAGCTCTTCTCATTCTGAACAACTTTGCCTCTGGACACGCTTCTGTCGATCAAACGGTTCGTGAGTTATCGCTGATGATGTCAAAAACCTACTTTCGCGAACTAGTCCTTGGTTTTTCAACCGATCGGAACCAAACCAATGCAGATGACTTCTGTGGAGTGTGAATGTAAATAATCATTGAAAAAAAGTTGAAATTTGTATTCATACACGGTAGGGGGGGCCAAAAACTGAACTGGGCGGAGCCTATCACATTAAAATGGCCATAAATCCAGAACGGATTAACACATCATCATGGGGCTTGGAACATATGTGTAGACCATCACTCTGAGGTCACCTACAAAAGAAGGTGGCGTTTGGACACTAGGTGGCGCTAGACCAGTAGAAATGGCTAAATTGACGCGTATTTCATTACTTAAACAATTGTGTATCACGTGACATTTGACATACACACAAACTATTGATATCATATGATAGCTCTTCTCATTCTGAACAAATTTGCCTCTTGATCTATTGATGTCAATCAAACGGTTCAGGAGTTATTGCTGATGATGTTAAAAACGTACTTTTGCAAACTAGTTCTTTGATTTTCAAGCAATTTCAAAATTTCCACCATAGTACAATTCTCTGGACTCTCTAGGTCAATAATGATTAAAAACATGTTGAGTTTTTTTTGTTGTGTGACCATTACAGGGTCCTTTATTATATTAACGTGAATAATGTACGTTAAAGGTTGCTACTCCTTAATAAATAATCCAACTGACTTGCAATTAAGTAGTATTATACATATTATGACTCAAAACAAGCATGCTCATCAGAAGAGGCATGCCTTCATAAAAGTCCAAAAGGTGAAATATTCATTCAAATGGGCTTTTCATACATGTCTTTGTAAGCATGCGTAGTCTGCATAGACCGTTACTGATCACCTAAGTCAAAATTCTGGGTCTAAAGGCCTATCATTCATTGAGGATGTGTGTTAGGGCAATTTCTGAAATGGATTTGACTAATTTATCCTGATAACGTGAGTCTCGCTACTGAATTGTCCGAATGACTTGATATGAGAAAATGTAATCTATGTCCTATATGTGCATGTGTGTGTGAGCATGCCTGGGTCTGTATGAGCCAATGCTGACCCTTTGACTCATTTTTCTGGGTGTGGGGTTGTATTGTCGATTGTGGACATGTTAGTTTGCCATCCCTGAGACTGGTCGACGTTTACTTACCTAAACTTCTCGAAACCCGATAATTGCTGCTTGCAGCTATATTTCTTCTTCTTCTTCTTATTATTATTCCGCGCTAAAACGCATCGCCCAGCCCAAACCGTAAGTCGTAGAAACTCGAGACTTTGTCAATTGGTTGTATCTGTGCAGGTTACTCAGATACAGTGACCCAGCCAAATCGGCCCATAGGTGGCGCTATAGCGATGGCCAATGCGTTTGGGCTCAATGCTCGTAAACCGGATGTCGCACAACAAAGTGTTTGGTGTCATTGGAATCCTTGGCTCCAAACTTAAAAAATGGCTATCTCCGATTTCATTTCCGGTATGCAAATTTTTCCGCTAATTTGCATTTTATGAAAAAAAAAAAAAATGAACTAGTCCCTGGATTTTTGCCCGATCGGAACCAAACCAACGCTGATGAATTCTGTGGAGTGTGAATATAAATAATCATAAAAAAAAGTTGAAATTTCGATTCAGGGTCGCTAGGGGGCATCAAAACGTCCGAACCGGAAGTAGCCTATTTCACTAAAATGACCATAACTCGTGAACCGTTTGAGCTATCTTCACGGGGCTTAGACCGTATGTGTAGACCCTCAGTCCGGGGTCACAATAAAAAAGACTCGGTGTTTGGCCACTAGGTGGCGCTATAATAGCAAAGAACTCGAAAAGGGCTATAACTACCCAACCGTTTGCCCGATCGACTTATTATTTGGTATGGTGTGTCTTTGTGTCATGCACCGTGACTGTATAAAAGGACTTTGGCGTTTCTCAAAAAACATGGCCGCCATCGGCCAATGAATTTTGAGCACTCATTAGACAGGGTTAACGGAGGCCGATCGAAACGACACTCGCTGGGCTTGTTCGACTCGTGGTCCTGAAGGTCTGTAAGAAATATGAACTCATTCGGCCACCGGGGGGCGAAGTAACGTTTTTAGAGTGCATAAACAATTGTGTATCACGTGACATTTGACATATACTCAAACTATTTACATCATATGATAGCTCTTCTCATTCTGAACAACTTTGCCTCTGGACACGCTTCTGTCGATCAAACGGTTCGTGAGTTATCGCTGATGATGTCAAAAACCTACTTTCGCGAACTAGTCCTTGGTTTTTCAACCGATCGGAACCAAACCAATGCAGATGACTTCTGTGGAGTGTGAATGTAAATAATCATTGAAAAAAAGTTGAAATTTGTATTCATACACGGTAGGGGGGGGCAAAAACTGAACTGGGCGGAGCCTATCACATTAAAATGGCCATAAATCCAGAACGGATTAACACATCATCATGGGGCTTGGAACATATGTGTAGACCATCACTCTGAGGTCACCTACAAAAGAAGGTGGCGTTTGGACACTAGGTGGCGCTAGACCAGTAGAAAATGGCTAAATTGACGCGTATTTCATTACTTAAACAATTGTGTATCACGTGACATTTGACATACACACAAACTATTGATATCATATGATAGCTCTTCTCATTCTGAACAAATTTGCCTCTTGATCTATTGATGTCAATCAAACGGTTCAGGAGTTATTGCTGATGATGTTAAAAACGTACTTTTGCAAACTAGTTCTTTGATTTTCAAGCAATTTCAAAATTTCCACCATAGTACAATTCTCTGGACTCTCTAGGTCAATAATGATCAAAAACATGTTGAGTTTTTTTTGTTGTGTGACCATTACAGGGTCCTTTATTATATTAACGTGAATAATGTACGTTAAAGGTTGCTACTCCTTAATAAATAATCCAACTGACTTGCAATTAAGTAGTATTATACATATTATGACTCAAAACAAGCATGCTCATCAGAAGAGGCATGCCTTCATAAAAGTCCAAAAGGTGAAATATTCATTCAAATGGGCTTTTCATACATGTCTTTGTAAGCATGCGTAGTCTGCATAGACCGTTACTGATCACCTAAGTCAAAATTCTGGGTCTAAAGGCCTATCATTCATTGAGGATGTGTGTTAGGGCAATTTCTGAAATGGATTTGACTAATTTATCCTGATAACGTGAGTCTCGCTACTGAATTGTCCGAATGACTTGATATGAGAAAATGTAATCTATGTCCTATATGTGCATGTGTGTGTGAGCATGCCTGGGTCTGTATGAGCCAATGCTGACCCTTTGACTCATTTTTCTGGGTGTGGGGTTGTATTGTCGATTGTGGACATGTTAGTTTGCCATCCCTGAGACTGGTCGACGTTTACTTACCTAAACTTCTCGAAACCCGATAATTGCTGCTTGCAGCTATAATTTCACCGAGAAAACCTATTGTATTTGTAAGGATTTTTATTAGGGTTTCGAGCCCGAAGGGCTGAAAACCTATTGTATTTTGTAAGGATTTTTATTCTTCTTCTTCTTATTATTATTTTTCCGCCATAAAACGCATCGCCCAGCCCAAACCGTAAGTCGTAGAAACTCGAGACTTTGTCAATTGGTTGTATCTGTGCAGGTTACTCAGATACAGTGACCCAGCCAAATCGGCCCATAGGTGGCGCTATAGCGATGGCCAATGCGTTTGGGCTCAATGCTCGTAAACCGGATGTCGCACAACAAAGTGTTTTGGTGTCATTGGAATCCTTGGCTCCAAACTTAAAAAATGGCTATCTCCGATTTCATTTCCGGTATGCAAATTTTTCCGCTAATTTGCATTTTATGAAAAAAAAAAAAAAAAATGAACTAGTCCCTGGATTTTTGCCCGATCGGAACCAAACCAACGCTGATGAATTCTGTGGAGTGTGAATATAAATAATCATAAAAGAAAGTTGAAATTTCGATTCAGGGTCGCTAGGGGGCATCAAAACGTCCGAACCGGAAGTAGCCTATTTCACTAAAATGACCATAACTCGTGAACCGTTTGAGCTATCTTCACGGGGCTTAGACCGTATGTGTAGACCCTCAGTCCGGGGTCACAATAAAAAAGACTCGGTGTTTGGCCACTAGGTGGCGCTATAATAGCAAAGAACTCGAAAAGGGCTATAACTACGCAACCGTTTGCCCGATCGACTTATTATTTGGTATGGTGTGTCTTTGTGTCATGCACCGTGACTGTATAAAAGGACTTTGGCGTTTCTCAAAAAACATGGCCGCCATCGGCCAATGAATTTTGAGCACTCATTAGACAGGGTTAACGGAGGCCGATCGAAACGACACTCGCTGGGCTTGTTCGACTCGTGGTCCTGAAGGTCTGTAAGAAATATGAACTCATTCGGCCACCGGGGGGCGAAGTAACGTTTTTAGAGTGCATAAACAATTGTGTATCACGTGACATTTGACATATACTCAAACTATTTACATCATATGATAGCTCTTCTCATTCTGAACAACTTTGCCTCTGGACACGCTTCTGTCAATCAAACGGTTCGTGAGTTATCGCTGATGATGTCAAAAACCTACTTTCGCGAACTAGTCCTTGGTTTTTCAACCGATCGGAACCAAACCAATGCAGATGACTTCTGTGGAGTGTGAATGTAAATAATCATTGAAAAAAAGTTGAAATTTGTATTCATACACGGTAGGGGGGGCCAAAAACTGAACTGGGCGGAGCCTATCACATTAAAATGGCCATAAATCCAGAACGGATTAACACATCATCATGGGGCTTGGAACATATGTGTAGACCATCACTCTGAGGTCACCTACAAAAGAAGGTGGCGTTTGGACACTAGGTGGCGCTAGACCAGTAGAAATGGCTAAATTGACGCGTATTTCATTACTTAAACAATTGTGTATCACGTGACATTTGACATACACACAAACTATTGATATCATATGATAGCTCTTCTCATTCTGAACAAATTTGCCTCTTGATCTATTGATGTCAATCAAACGGTTCAGGAGTTATTGCTGATGATGTTAAAAACGTACTTTTGCAAACTAGTTCTTTGATTTTCAAGCAATTTCAAAATTTCCACCATAGTACAATTCTCTGGACTCTCTAGGTCAATAATGATCAAAAACATGTTGAGTTTTTTTTGTTGTGTGACCATTACAGGGTCCTTTATTATATTAACGTGAAGAATGTACGTTAAAGGTTGCTACTCCTTAATAAATAATCCAACTGACTTGCAATTAAGTAGTATTATACATATTATGACTCAAAACAAGCATGCTCATCAGAAGAGGCATGCCTTCATAAAAGTCCAAAAGGTGAAATATTCATTCAAATGGGCTTTTCATACATGTCTTTGTAAGCATGTGTAGTCTGCATAGACCGTTACTGATCACCTAAGTCAAAATTCTGGGTCTAAAGGCCTATCATTCATTGAGGATGTGTGTTAGGGCAATTTCTGAAATGGATTTGACTAATTTATCCTGATAACGTGAGTCTCGCTACTGAATTGTCCGAATGACTTGATATGAGAAAATGTAATCTATGTCCTATATGTGCATGTGTGTGTGAGCATGCCTGGGTCTGTATGAGCCAATGCTGACCCTTTGACTCATTTTTCTGGGTGTGGGGTTGTATTGTCGATTGTGGACATGTTAGTTTGCCATCCCTGAGACTGGTCGACGTTTACTTACCTAAACTTCTCGAAACCCGATAATTGCTGCTTGCAGCTATATTTAGGGTTTCTCGAGCCCGAAGGGCTGAAAACCTATTGTTTTTGTAAGGATTTTTATTATTCATTTTTATTTTTATTCTTCTTATTATTATTATTCCGCCCTAAAACGCATCGCCCAGCCCAAACCGTAAGTCGTAGAAACTCGAGACTTTGTCAGTTGGTTGTAGTCTGTGCAGGTTACTCAGATACAGTGACCCAGCCAAATCGGCCCATAGGTGGCGCTATAGCGATGGCCAATGCGTTTGGGCTCAATGCTCGTAAACCGGATGTCGCACACCCACAAAGTGTTTGGTGTCATTGGAATCCTTGGCTCCAAACTTAAAAAATGGCTATCTCCGATTTCATTTCCGGTATGCAAATTTTTCCGCTAATTTGCATTTTATGAAAAAAAAAAAAAATGAACTAGTCCCTGGATTTTTGCCCGATCGGAACCAAACCAACGCTGATGAATTCTGTGGAGTGTGAATATAAATAATCATAAAAAAAAGTTGAAATTTCGATTCAGGGTCGCTAGGGGGCATCAAAACGTCTGAACCGGAAGTAGCCTATTTCACTAAAATGGCCATAACTCGTGAACCGTTTGAGCTATCTTCACGGGGCTTAGACCCTATGTGTAGACCCTCAGTCCGGGGTCACAATAAAAAAGACTCGGTGTTTGGCCACTAGGTGGCGCTATAATAGCAAATAACTCGAAAAGGGCTATAACTACGCAACCGTTTGCCCGATCGACTTATTATTTGGTATGGTGTGTCTTTGTGTCATGCACCGTGACTGTATAAAAGGACTTTGGCGTTTCTCAAAAAACATGGCCGCCATCGGCCAATGAATTTTGAGCACTCATTAGACAGGGTTAACGGAGGCCGATCGAAACGACACTCGCTGGGCTTGTTCGACTCGTGGTCCTGAAGGTCTGTAAGAAATATGAACTCATTCGGCCACCGGGGGGCGAAGTAACGTTTTTAGAGTGCATAAACAATTGTGTATCACGTGACATTTGACATATACTCAAACTATTTACATCATATGATAGCTCTTCTCATTCTGAACAACTTTGCCTCTGGACACGCTTCTGTCGATCAAACGGTTCGTGAGTTATCGCTGATGATGTCAAAAACCTACTTTCGCGAACTAGTCCTTGGTTTTTCAACCGATCGGAACCAAACCAATGCAGATGACTTCTGTGGAGTGTGAATGTAAATAATCATTGAAAAAAAGTTGAAATTTGTATTCATACACGGTAGGGGGGGGCAAAAACTGAACTGGGCGGAGCCTATCACATTAAAATGGCCATAAATCCAGAACGGATTAACACATCATCATGGGGCTTGGAACATATGTGTAGACCATCACTCTGAGGTCACCTACAAAAGAAGGTGGCGTTTGGACACTAGGTGGCGCTAGACCAGTAAAAATGGCTAAATTGACGCGTATTTCATTACTTAAACAATTGTGTATCACGTGACATTTGACATACACACAAACTATTGATATCATATGATAGCTCTTCTCATTCTGAACAAATTTGCCTCTTGATCTATTGATGTCAATCAAACGGTTCAGGAGTTATTGCTGATGATGTTAAAAACGTACTTTTGCAAACTAGTTCTTTGATTTTCAAGCAATTTCAAAATTTCCACCATAGTACAATTCTCTGGACTCTCTAGGTCAATAATGATCAAAAACATGTTGAGTTTTTTTTTGTTGTGTGACCATTACAGGGTCCTTTATTATATTAACGTGAAAATGTACGTTAAAGGTCGCTACTCCTTAATAAATAATCCAACTGACTTGCAATTAAGTAGTATTATACATATTATGACTCAAAACAAGCATGCTTATTCATCAGAAGAGGCATGCCTTCATAAAAGTCCAAAAGGTGAAATATTCATTCAAATGGGCTTTTCATACATGTCTTTGTAAGCATGCGTAGTCTGCATAGACCGTTACTGATCACCTAAGTCAAAATTCTGGGTCTAAAGGCCTATCATTCATTGAGGATGTGTGTTAGGGCAATTTCTGAAATGGATTTGACTAATTTATCCTGATAACGTGAGTCTCGCTACTGAATTGTCCGAATGACTTGATATGAGAAAATGTAATCTATGTCCTATATGTGCATGTGTGTGTGAGCATGCCTGGGTCTGTATGAGCCAATGCTGACCCTTTGACTCATTTTTCTGGGTGTGGGGTTGTATTGTCGATTGTGGACATGTTAGTTTGCCATCCCTGAGACTGGTCGACGTTTACTTACCTAAACTTCTCGAAACCCGATAATTGCTGCTTGCAGCTATATTTATTATTATTATTATTATTATTCCGCCATAAAACGCGTTGCCCAGCCCAAACCGTAAGTCGTAGAAACTCGAGACTTTGTCAATTGGTTGTATCTGTGCAGGTTACTCAGATACAGTGACCCAGCCAAATCGGCCCATAGGGGGCGCTACAGCGATGCTGAACGCGTTTGCATTCGTAACTCCTAAACCGTTTGACGCACACCCAAGTGTTTTATATCATTGTAATCATTGGCTCAAAACTTGAAAAATGGCTATCTCCGATTTCATTTCCGGTATGCAAATTTTTCCGCTAATTTGCATTTTATCAAAAAAAACAAAAATGATCTACTCCCTGGATTTTTGCCCGATCGGAACCAAACCAACGCTGATGAATTCTGTGGAGTGTGAATATAAATATTCGTTGAAAAAAAGTTGAAATTTCGACTCAGGGTCGCTAGGGGGCTCTAAAACGTCTGAACCGATAGTTGCCTATTTCACTAAAATGGCTATATCAAGAGAACGGTTTGAGATATCTTCACGGGGCTTAGACCCTATGTGTAGACCCTCAGTCCAGGGTCACAATAAAAATAACTCGGTGTTTGGCCACTAGTTGGCGCTATAATAACAAAGAACACGAAAAGGGCTATAACTACCCAACCGTTTGCCCGATCGACTTATTATTTGGTATGGTGTGTCTTTGTGTCATGCACCGTGACTGTATAAAAGGACTTTGGCTTTTCTCAAAAAACATGGCCGCCATCGGCCAATGAAATTTGAGCACTCATTAGACAGGGTTAACGGAGGCCGATCAAAATGACACTCGCTGGGCTTGTTCCTGTCCTGGTCCTGAAGGTCTGTAAGAAATATGAACTCATTTGGCCACTGGGGGCGAAATAACTTTTTGGAGTGCTTAAACAATTGTGTATCACGTGACATACATCTACAGGCTCTGATACGCTTTGAAAATAAACGTCTCGGCCCAGGAACTTCAGACTTCTTGAGTTTGAAAGCACCTTCGCTTCAATTTAAAAGCCAACAACAATGAAAATCGGATACTCATTAACAAATTGTCCAAATGATTTGACAGTCAGAAAAATAACATTCTTGTAGTATATGTGCATGTTTCTGTAAGCATGCATAGTTTCTATGAGTTGATACCTGTCATTTTTCTGTGCGTGTGTGTGTTGGACTTTGATCCTTCATGCGTTTGTTGTGGTGTGACCCCCTAAACTGTTCATGAATGCATGACTGCTTTTGACTGCCTTAAAACTCGAAACCCGATAAATGCTGCTTGCAGCTTTAATTAGGTTCTTATTATTATTTTTATTCTAACTATTGTTTTTGTAATTCTTCTTCTTCTTATTATTATTTTTTCCGCCATAAAACGCATCGCCCAGCCCAAACCGTAAGTCGTAGAAACTCGAGACTTTGTCAGTTGGTTGTATCTGTGCAGGTTACTCAGATACAGTGACCCAGCCAAATCGGCCCATAGGTGGCGCTACAGCGATGGCCAAAAGCGCGTTTGGCTCGTAACTCCTAAACCGTTTGTCGCACACCCAAGTGTTTTATATCATTGTAATCATTGGCTCAAAACTTAAAAAATGGCTATCTCCGATTTCATTTCCGGTATGCAAATTTTTCCGCTAATTTGCATTTTATGCAAAAAAAAAAAAATGAACTAGTCCCTGGATTTTTGCCCGATCGGAACCAAACCAACGCTGATGAATTCTGTGGAGTGTGAATATAAATAATCATAAAAGAAAGTTGAAAATTCGATTCAGGGTCGCTAGGGGGCATCAAAACATCCGAACCGAAAGTTGCCTATTTCACTAAAATGGCTATAACTAGAGAACGGTTTGAGATATCTTCACGGGGCTTAGACCATATGTGAAGACCCTCAGTCCGGGGTCACAATAAAAAAGACTCGGTGTTTGGCCACTAGGTGGCGCTATAATAGCAAATATCTCGAAAAGGGCTATAACTACCCAACCGTTTGCCCGATCGACTTATTATTTGGTATGGTGTGTCTTTGTGTCATGCACCGTGACTGTATAAAAGGACTTTGGGGTTTCTCAAAAAACATGGCCGCCATCGGCCAATGAAATTTGAGCACTCATTAGACAGGGTTAACGGAGGCCGATCGAAACGACACTCGCTGGGCTTGTTCGACTCGTGGTCCTGAAGGTCTGTAAGAAATATGAACTCATTCGGCCACTGGGGGGCGAAGTAACGTTTTTAGAGTGCATAAACAATTGTGTATCACGTGACATTTGACATATACTCAAACTATTTACATCATATGATAGCTCTTCTCATTCTGAACAACTTTGCCTCTGGACACGCTTCTGTCGATCAAACGGTTCGTGAGTTATCGCTGATGATGTCAAAAACCTACTTTCGCGAACTAGTCCTTGGTTTTTCAACCGATCGGAACCAAACCAATGCAGATGACTTCTGTGGAGTGTGAATGTAAATAATCATTGAAAAAAAGTTGAAATTTGTATTCATACACGGTAGGGGGGGGCCAAAAACTGAACTGGGCGGAGCCTATCACATTAAAATGGCCATAAATCCAGAACGGATTAACACATCATCATGGGGCTTGGAACATATGTGTAGACCATCACTCTGAGGTCACCTACAAAAGAAGGTGGCGTTTGGACACTAGGTGGCGCTAGACCAGTAGAAATGGCTAAATTGACGCGTATTTCATTACTTAAACAATTGTGTATCACGTGACATTTGACATACACACAAACTATTGATATCATATGATAGCTCTTCTCATTCTGAACAAATTTGCCTCTTGATCTATTGATGTCAATCAAACGGTTCAGGAGTTATTGCTGATGATGTTAAAAACGTACTTTTGCAAACTAGTTCTTTGATTTTCAAGCAATTTCAAAATTTCCACCATAGTACAATTCTCTGGACTCTCTAGGTCAATAATGATTAAAAACATGTTGAGTTTTTTTTGTTGTGTGACCATTACAGGGTCCTTTATTATATTAACGTGAATAATGTACGTTAAAGGTTGCTACTCCTTAATAAATAATCCAACTGACTTGCAATTAAGTAGTATTATACATATTATGACTCAAAACAAGCATGCTCATCAGAAGAGGCATGCCTTCATAAAAGTCCAAAAGGTGAAATATTCATTCAAATGGGCTTTTCATACATGTCTTTGTAAGCATGCGTAGTCTGCATAGACCGTTACTGATCACCTAAGTCAAAATTCTGGGTCTAAAGGCCTATCATTCATTGAGGATGTGTGTTAGGGCAATTTCTGAAATGGATTTGACTAATTTATCCTGATAACGTGAGTCTCGCTACTGAATTGTCCGAATGACTTGATATGAGAAAATGTAATCTATGTCCTATATGTGCATGTGTGTGTGAGCATGCCTGGGTCTGTATGAGCCAATGCTGACCCTTTGACTCATTTTTCTGGGTGTGGGGTTGTATTGTCGATTGTGGACATGTTAGTTTGCCATCCCTGAGACTGGTCGACGTTTACTTACCTAAACTTCTCGAAACCCGATAATTGCTGCTTGCAGCTATATTTATTTCTTCTTCTTCTTATTATTCTTCTTATTATTATTCCGCCATAAAACGCATCGCCCAGCCCAAACCGTAAGTCGTAGAAACTCGAGACTTTGTCAGTTGGTTGTAGTCTGTGCAGGTTACTCAGATACAGTGACCCAGCCAAATCGGCCCATAGGTGGCGCTATAGCGATGGCCAATGCGTTTGGGCTCAATGCTCGTAAACCGGATGTCGCACAACAAAGTGTTTGGTATCATTGGAATCCTTGGCTCCAAACTTAAAAAATGGCTATCTCCGATTTCATTTCCGGTATGCAAATTTTTCCGCTAATTTGCATTTTATGAAAAAAAAAAAAAAATGAACTAGTCCCTGGATTTTTGCCCGATCGGAACCAAACCAACGCTGATGAATTCTGTGGAGTGTGAATATAAATAATCATAAAAAAAGTTGAAATTTCGATTCAGGGTCGCTAGGGGGCATCAAAACGTCCGAACCGGAAGTAGCCTATTTCACTAAAATGGCCATAACTCGTGAACCGTTTGAGCTATCTTCACGGGGCTTAGACCCTATGTGTAGACCCTCAGTCCGGGGTCACAATAAAAAAGACTCGGTGTTTGGCCACTAGGTGGCGCTATAATAGCAAATAACTCGAAAAGGGCTATAACTACCCAACCGTTTGCCCGATCGACTTATTATTTGGTATGGTGTGTCTTTGTGTCATGCACCGTGACTGTATAAAAGGACTTTGGCGTTTCTCAAAAAACATGGCCGCCATCGGCCAATGAATTTTGAGCACTCATTAGACAGGGTTAACGGAGGCCGATCGAAACGACACTCGCTGGGCTTGTTCGACTCGTGGTCCTGAAGGTCTGTAAGAAATATGAACTCATTCGGCCACCGGGGGGCGAAGTAACGTTTTTAGAGTGCATAAACAATTGTGTATCACGTGACATTTGACATATACTCAAACTATTTACATCATATGATAGCTCTTCTCATTCTGAACAACTTTGCCTCTGGACACGCTTCTGTCGATCAAACGGTTCGTGAGTTATCGCTGATGATGTCAAAAACCTACTTTCGCGAACTAGTCCTTGGTTTTTCAACCGATCGGAACCAAACCAATGCAGATGACTTCTGTGGAGTGTGAATGTAAATAATCATTGAAAAAAAGTTGAAATTTGTATTCATACACGGTAGGGGGGGGCAAAAACTGAACTGGGCGGAGCCTATCACATTAAAATGGCCATAAATCCAGAACGGATTAACACATCATCATGGGGCTTGGAACATATGTGTAGACCATCACTCTGAGGTCACCTACAAAAGAAGGTGGCGTTTGGACACTAGGTGGCGCTAAACCAGTAAAAATGGCAAAATTGACGCGTATTTCATTACTTAAACAATTGTGTATCACGTGACATTTGACATATACACAAACTATTGATATCATATGATAGCTCTTCTCATTCTGAACAAATTTGCCTCTTGATCCATTGATGTCAATCAAACGGTTCAGGAGTTATTGCTGATGATGTTAAAAACGTACTTTTGCAAACTAGTTCTTTGATTTTCAAGCAATTTCAAAATTTCCACCATAGTACAATTCTCTGGACTCTCTAGGTCAATAATGATCAAAAACATGTTGAGTTTTTTTTGTTGTGTGACCATTACAGGGTCCTTTATTATATTAACGTGAATAATGTACGTTAAAGGTTGCTACTCCTTAATAAATAATCCAACTGACTTGCAATTAAGTAGTATTATACATATTATGACTCAAAACAAGCATGCTCATCAGAAGAGGCATGCCTTCATAAAAGTCCAAAAGGTGAAATATTCATTCAAATGGGCTTTTCATACATGTCTTTGTAAGCATGTGTAGTCTGCATAGACCGTTACTGATCACCTAAGTCAAAATTCTGGGTCTAAAGGCCTATCATTCATTGAGGATGTGTGTTAGGGCAATTTCTGAAATGGATTTGACTAATTTATCCTGATAACGTGAGTCTCGCTACTGAATTGTCCGAATGACTTGATATGAGAAAATGTAATCTATGTCCTATATGTGCATGTGTGTGTGAGCATGCCTGGGTCTGTATGAGCCAATGCTGACCCTTTGACTCATTTTTCTGGGTGTGGGGTTGTATTGTCGATTGTGGACATGTTAGTTTGCCATCCCTGAGACTGGTCGACGTTTACTTACCTAAACTTCTCGAAACCCGATAATTGCTGCTTGCAGCTATATTTATTATTATTATTATTATTATTATTATTATTATTATTATTCCGCCATAAAACGTGTCGCCCAGCCCAAACCGTAAGTCGTAGAAACTCGAGACTTTGTCAATTGGTTGTATCTGTGCAGGTTACTCAGATACAGTGACCCAGCCAAATCGGCCCATAGGGGGCGCTACAGCGATGCTGAACGCGTTTGCATTCGTAACTCCTAAACCGTTTGATGCACACCCAAGTGTTTTATATCATTGTAATCATTGGCTCAAAACTTGAAAAATGGCTATCTCCGATTTCATTTCCGGTATGCAAATTTTTCCGCTAATTTGCATTTTATCAAAAAAAACAAAAATGATCTACTCCCTGGATTTTTGCCCGATCGGAACCAAACCAACGCTGATGAATTCTGTGGAGTGTGAATATAAATATTCGTTGAAAAAAAGTTGAAATTTCGACTCAGGGTCGCTAGGGGGCTCTAAAACGTCTGAACCGATAGTTGCCTATTTCACTAAAATGGCTATATAAAGAGAACGGTTTGAGATATCTTCACGGGGCTTAGACCCTATGTGTAGACCCTCAGTCCAGGGTCACAATAAAAATAACTCGGTGTTTGGCCACTAGTTGGCGCTATAATAACAAAGAACACGAAAAGGGCTATAACTACCCAACCGTTTGCCCGATCGACTTATTATTTGGTATGGTGTGTCTTTGTGTCATGCACCGTGACTGTATAAAAGGACTTTGGCTTTTCTCAAAAAACATGGCCGCCATCGGCCAATGACATTTGAGCACTCATTAGACAGGGTTAACGGAGGCCGATCAAAATGACACTCGCTGGTCTTGTTCCTGTCCTGGTCCTGAAGGTCTGTAAGAAATATGAACTCATTTGGCCACTGGGGGCGAAATAACTTTTTTGGAGTGCTTAAACAATTGTGTATCACGTGACATACATCTACAGGCTCTGATACGCTTTGAAAATAAACGTCTCGGCCCAGGAACTTCAGACTTCTTGAGTTTGAAAGCCCCTTCGCTTCAATTTAAAAGGCAACAACAATGAAAATCGGATACTCATTAACAAATTGTCCAAATGATTTGACAGTCAGAAAAATAGCATTCTTGTAGTATATGTGCATGTTTCTGTAAGCATGCATAGTTTCTATGAGTTGATACCTGTCATTTTTCTGTGCGTGTGTGTGTTGGACTTTGATCCTTCATGCGTTTGTTGTGGTGTGACCCCCTAAACTGTTCATGAATGCATGACTGCTTTTGACTGCCTTAAAACTCGAAACCCGATAAATGCTGCTTGCAGCTTTAATTCTTCTTATTATTATTTTTCCGCCGCATAAAACGCATCGCCCAGCCCAAACCGTAAGTCGTAGAAACTCGAGACTTTGTCAATTGGTTGTATCTGTGCAGGTTACTCAGATACAGTGACCCAGCCAAATCGGCCCATAGGTGGCGCTATAGCGATGGCCAATGCGTTTGGGCTCATTACTCCTAAACCGGATGTCGCACACCAAAGTGTTTTATATCATTGGAATCCTTGGCTCAAAACTTAAAAAATGGCTATCTCCGATTTCATTTCCGGTATGCAAATTTTTCCGCTAATTTGCATTTTATGAAAAAAAAAAAAAATGAACTAGTCCCTGGATTTTTGCCCGATCGGAACCAAACCAACGCTGATGAATTCTGTGGAGTGTGAATATAAATAATCATAAAAAAAAGTTGAAATTTCGATTCAGGGTCGCTAGGGGGCATCAAAACGTCCGAACCGGAAGTAGCCTATTTCACTAAAATGGCCATAACTCGTGAACCGTTTGAGCTATCTTCACGGGGCTTAGACCATATGTGTAGACCCTCAGTCCGGGGTCACAATAAAAAAGACTCGGTGTTTGGCCACTAGGTGGCGCTATAATAGCAAATAACTCGAAAAGGGCTATAACTACCCAACCGTTTGCCCGATCGACTTATTATTTGGTATGGTGTGTCTTTGTGTCATGCACCGTGACTGTATAAAAGGACTTTGGCGTTTCTCAAAAAACATGGCCGCCATCGGCCAATGAATTTTGAGCACTCATTAGACAGGGTTAACGGAGGCCGATCGAAACGACACTCGCTGGGCTTGTTCGACTCGTGGTCCTGAAGGTCTGTAAGAAATATGAACTCATTCGGCCACCGGGGGGCGAAGTAACGTTTTTAGAGTGCATAAACAATTGTGTATCACGTGACATTTGACATATACTCAAACTATTTACATCATATGATAGCTCTTCTCATTCTGAACAACTTTGCCTCTGGACACGCTTCTGTCGAATCAAACGGTTCGTGAGTTATCGCTGATGATGTCAAAAACCTACTTTCGCGAACTAGTCCTTGGTTTTTCAACCGATCGGAACCAAACCAATGCAGATGACTTCTGTGGAGTGTGAATGTAAATAATCATTGAAAAAAAGTTGAAATTTGTATTCATACACGGTAGGGGGGGGCCAAAAACTGAACTGGGCGGAGCCTATCACATTAAAATGGCCATAAATCCAGAACGGATTAACACATCATCATGGGGCTTGGAACATATGTGTAGACCATCACTCTGAGGTCACCTACAAAAGAAGGTGGCGTTTGGACACTAGGTGGCGCTAGACCAGTAGAAAATGGCTAAATTGACGCGTATTTCATTACTTAAACAATTGTGTATCACGTGACATTTGACATATACACAAACTATTGATATCATATGATAGCTCTTCTCATTCTGAACAAATTTGCCTCTTGATCTATTGATGTCAATCAAACGGTTCAGGAGTTATTGCTGATGATGTTAAAAACGTACTTTTGCAAACTAGTTCTTTGATTTTCAAGCAATTTCAAAATTTCCACCATAGTACAATTCTCTGGACTCTCTAGGTCAATAATGATCAAAAACATGTTGAGTTTTTTTTGTTGTGTGACCATTACAGGGTCCTTTATTATATTAACGTGAAAATGTACGTTAAAGGTTGCTACTCCTTAATAAATAATCCAACTGACTTGCAATTAAGTAGTATTATACATATTATGACTCAAAACAAGCATGCTCATCAGAAGAGGCATGCCTTCATAAAAGTCCAAAAGGTGAAATATTCATTCAAATGGGCTTTTCATACATGTCTTTGTAAGCATGCGTAGTCTGCATAGACCGTTACTGATCACCTAAGTCAAAATTCTGGGTCTAAAGGCCTATCATTCATTGAGGATGTGTGTTAGGGCAATTTCTGAAATGGATTTGACTAATTTATCCTGATAACGTGAGTCTCGCTACTGAATTGTCCGAATGACTTGATATGAGAAAATGTAATCTATGTCCTATATGTGCATGTGTGTGTGAGCATGCCTGGGTCTGTATGAGCCAATGCTGACCCTTTGACTCATTTTTCTGGGTGTGGGGTTGTATTGTCGATTGTGGACATGTTAGTTTGCCATCCCTGAGACTGGTCGACGTTTACTTACCTAAACTTCTCGAAACCCGATAATTGCTGCTTGCAGCTATATTTCTTCTTCTTATTATTATTTTTCCGCGCTAAAACGCATCGCCCAGCCCAAACCGTAAGTCGTAGAAACTCGAGACTTTGTCAGTTGGTTGTATCTGTGCAGGTTACTCAGATACAGTGACCCAGCCAAATCGGCCCATAGGTGGCGCTATAGCGATGGCCAATGCGTTTGGGCTCTAATGCTCCTAAACCGTTTGTCGCACACCCAAGTGTTTTATATCATTGTAATCATTGGCTCAAAACTTAAAAAATGGCTATCTCCGATTTCATTTCCGGTATGCAAATTTTTCCGCTAATTTGCATTTTATGAAAAAAAAAAAAAATGAACTAGTCCCTGGATTTTTGCCCGATCGGAACCAAACCAACGCTGATGAATTCTGTGGAGTGTGAATATAAATAATCATAAAAAAAGTTGAAATTTCGATTCAGGGTCGCTAGGGGGCATCAAAACGTCTGAACCGGAAGTTGCCTATTTCACTAAAATGGCCATAACTCGTGAACCGTTTGAGATATCTTCACGGGGCTTAGACCATATGTGTAGACCCTCAGTCCGGGGTCACAATAAAAAAGACTCGGTGTTTGGCCACTAGGTGGCGCTATAATAGCAAATAACTCGAAAAGGGCTATAACTACCCAACCGTTTGCCCGATCGACTTATTATTTGGTATGGTGTGTCTTTGTGTCATGCACCATGACTGTATAAAAGGACTTTGGCGTTTCTCAAAAAACATGGCCGCCATCGGCCAATGAAGTTTGAGCACTCATTAGACAGGGTTAACGGAGGCCGATCGAAACGACACTCGCTGGGCTTGTTCGACTCGTGGTCCTGAAGGTCTGTAAGAAATATGAACTCATTCGGCCACCGGGGGGCGAAGTAACGTTTTTAGAGTGCATAAACAATTGTGTATCACGTGACATTTGACATATACTCAAACTATTTACATCATATGATAGCTCTTCTCATTCTGAACAACTTTGCCTCTGGACACGCTTCTGTCGATCAAACGGTTCGTGAGTTATCGCTGATGATGTCAAAAACCTACTTTCGCGAACTAGTCCTTGGTTTTTCAACCGATCGGAACCAAACCAATGCAGATGACTTCTGTGGAGTGTGAATGTAAATAATCATTGAAAAAAAGTTGAAATTTGTATTCATACACGGTAGGGGGGCCAAAAACTGAACTGGGCGGAGCCTATCACATTAAAATGGCCATAAATCCAGAACGGATTAACACATCATCATGGGGCTTGGAACATATGTGTAGACCATCACTCTGAGGTCACCTACAAAAGAAGGTGGCGTTTGGACACTAGGTGGCGCTAGACCAGTAGAAAATGGCTAAATTGACGCGTATTTCATTACTTAAACAATTGTGTATCACGTGACATTTGACATATACACAAACTATTGATATCATATGATAGCTCTTCTCATTCTGAACAAATTTGCCTCTTGATCCATTGATGTCAATCAAACGGTTCAGGAGTTATTGCTGATGATGTTAAAAACGTACTTTTGCAAACTAGTTCTTTGATTTTCAAGCAATTTCAAAATTTCCACCATAGTACAATTCTCTGGACTCTCTAGGTCAATAATGATCAAAAACATGTTGAGTTTTTTTTGTTGTGTGACCATTACAGGGTCCTTTATTATATTAACGTGAAGAATGTACGTTAAAGGTTGCTACTCCTTAATAAATAATCCAACTGACTTGCAATTAAGTAGTATTATACATATTATGACTCAAAACAAGCATGCTCATCAGAAGAGGCATGCCTTCATAAAAGTCCAAAAGGTGAAATATTCATTCAAATGGGCTTTTCATACATGTCTTTGTAAGCATGTGTAGTCTGCATAGACCGTTACTGATCACCTAAGTCAAAATTCTGGGTCTAAAGGCCTATCATTCATTGAGGATGTGTGTTAGGGCAATTTCTGAAATGGATTTGACTAATTTATCCTGATAACGTGAGTCTCGCTACTGAATTGTCCGAATGACTTGATATGAGAAAATGTAATCTATGTCCTATATGTGCATGTGTGTGTGAGCATGCCTGGGTCTGTATGAGCCAATGCTGACCGTCTGACTAATTTTTCTGGGTGTGGGGTTGTATTGTCGATTGTGGACATGTTAGTTTGCCATCCCTGAGACTGGTCGACGTTTACTTACCTAAACTTCTCGAAACCCGATAATTGCTGCTTGCAGCTATATTTCTTCTATTATTATTCTTCCCTAAAACTGATCGTGGGCAGCCTAAACCGTAAGGCCGACAGAACGCTGAGAACTTGGTCAGATGGTAGTAGTCTTGTTGTCGCTACTCAGATACATGGACCCAGCCAAATCGGCCCATAGGTGGCGCTACAGCGATGAAAAGCGCGTTTGCACTCTTTACTCCTAAACCGTTTGTCGCACACCCAAGTGTTTTATATCATTGTAATCATTGGCTCAAAACTTAAAAAACGTATATCTCCGATTTCATTTCCGGTATGCAAATTTTTCCGCTAATTTGCATTTTATGCAAAAAAAAAAAAATGAACTAGTCCCTGGATTTTTGCCCGATCGGAACCAAACCAACGCTGATGAATTCTGTGGAGTGTGAATGTGAATAATTATCAAAAAAACGTTGAAATTTCGATTCACCGTTGCTAGGGGGCGCCAAAACGTCTGAACCGGAAGTGCCATGGTTGACTAAAATGGCCATAACTTGTGAACCGTTTGAGCAATCTTCATGGGGCTTGTACCCTATGTGTAGACTCTCAGTCCGGGGTCACAGTAAAAAGGAATTGGCGTTTGGCCACTAGGTGGCGCTATAATATACATGAACTCGAAAAGGGCTATAACTACCCAACCGTTTGCCCGATCGACTTATTATTTGGTATGGTGTGTCTTTGTGTCATGCACCATGACTGTATAAAAGGACAGTGGCGTATCTAAAGAAACATGGCGGTCATCGGCCAATGAAGTTTGAGCACTCATTAGACAGGGTTAACGGAGGCCGATCGAAACGACACTCGCTGGGCTTGTTCGACTCATGGTCCAGAAGGTCTGTAAGAAATATGAACTCATTCGGCCACCGGGGGGCGAAGTAACGTTTTTAGAGTGCATAAACAATTGTATATCACGTGACATTTGACATATACTCAAACTATTTACATCATATGATAGCTCTTCTCATTCTGAACAACTTTGCCTCTGGACACGCTTCTGTCGATCAAACGGTTCGTGAGTTATCGCTGACGATGTCAAAAACCTACTTTCGCGAACTAGTCCTAGGTTTTTCGACCGATCGGATCCAAACCAATGCAGATAACATCTCTGGAGTGTGAATGTAAATAATTATCAAAAAAAAGTTGAAATTTTCTTTCACGGTTGCTTAGGGGCGTAAACATTTTAAATAGGCGGAGCCTATTACATTAAAATGCCCATAACTCGAGCACTATTAGAGATATCATCATGGGGCTTGGAACATATGTGTAGACCATCACTCCGAGATGACTTACAAAATACCGCGGCGTTTGGACACTAGGTGGCGCTATAACAGTAAAAATGGCAAAATTGACACATCTTTGGTTGCCTTAACAATTGTGTATCACGTGACATTTGACATTTACACAAACTATCGATATCATATGAAAGCTCTCATAATTCCAAACAAATTTGGCTCTTGAACCATTGATGTCGATCAAACAGTTTGTGAGTTATCTGTGATGATGTTAAGAACCTACTTTTGCGAACTTGTCCTAGGTTTTTCAAGCGATTTCAAAATTTCCACCACAGTACAATTCTCTGGACTGTCTAGATCAATAACTATCAAAAACATCTTCAACTTTTTCATTTGCATGACCACTACAGGGTCCTTTATTATATTCAAGTGAACGGTGTACCTGAAAGCTCGCTTCTCCTTAACAAATAATCCAATTGACTTGCCATTAAGTACAATCATACATCTTATTAGACTAAACAAGCATGCAAAATATGATGGTTATCGGACAAGAGATACGTTTCCTGTCTCACAGGAACAAGGTGTTAGACATATAAAGCACTACACATTAAACGTTGCTCCATATTCACACGTCTATAAATATAGAACATGTCTGGCTGGTTGTAAGATGCTGTTTTGCTTAACATAACACACACCTTTATTATGTACACCAGTTTAATTGCATGTAAACCCAAATATCTACTCAGCAGTCACATGGCAGCAACTCAATGCAATTAGGCATTTAGACGGGGTCATTTCTTAAATGGATGTGACCAAATGAACCTGAAAAAATGATTCCCCTCAAGTGTACTCTATGTGCATATGTGTGTAATCAGGCGTAGTGTCTGTGAACCGTTGCTGACCGTATCTATAATTTTTCAGGCGTTGGGAGTATCTTCCACTTGGGTGTTTTAGGATGAGAGTCCTCGGCCTACTTGATGAAGGCAAAGATGCTTTAGATGCCTTAAAAGTGCTCGAACCCGCTAAATGCTGCTTGCAGCTTTAATTAGGGTTTCGAGCCTGCTGAAAACCTATTGTATTTGTAATTTTTTTTATTCTTCTTCTTATTATTATTTTTCCGCCCTAAAACGCATCGCCCAGCCCAAACCGTAAGTCGTAGAAACTCGAGACTTTGTCAGATTGGTTGTAGTCTGTGCAGGTTACTCAGATACAGTGACCCAGCCAAATCGGCCCATAGGTGGCGCTATAGCGATGGCCAATGCGTTTGGGCTCAATGCTCGTAAACCGGATGTCGCACAACAAAGTGTTTGGTGTCATTGGAATCATTGGCTCCAAACTTAAAAAATGGCTATCTCCGATTTCATTTCCGGTATGCAAATTTTTCCGCTAATTTGCATTTTATGAAAAAAAAAAAAAAATGAACTAGTCCCTGGATTTTTGCCCGATCGGAACCAAACCAACGCTGATGAATTCTGTGGAGTGTGAATATAAATAATCATAAAAGAAAGTTGAAATTTCGATTCAGGGTCGCTAGGGGGCATCAAAACGTCTGAACCGGAAGTAGCCTATTTCACTAAAATGGCCATAACTCGTGAACCGTTTGAGCTATCTTCACGGGGCTTAGACCATATGTGTAGACCCTCAGTCCGGGGTCACAATAAAAAAGACTCGGTGTTTGGCCACTAGGTGGCGCTATAATAGCAAATAACTCGAAAAGGGCTATAACTACCCAACCGTTTGCCCGATCGACTTATTATTTGGTATGGTGTGTCTTTGTGTCATGCACCGTGACTGTATAAAAGGACTTTGGCGTTTCTCAAAAAACATGGCCGCCATCGGCCAATGAATTTTGAGCACTCATTAGACAGGGTTAACGGAGGCCGATCGAAACGACACTCGCTGGGCTTGTTCGACTCGTGGTCCTGAAGGTCTGTAAGAAATATGAACTCATTCGGCCACCGGGGGGCGAAGTAACGTTTTTAGAGTGCATAAACAATTGTGTATCACGTGACATTTGACATATACTCAAACTATTTACATCATATGATAGCTCTTCTCATTCTGAACAACTTTGCCTCTGGACACGCTTCTGTCGATCAAACGGTTCGTGAGTTATCGCTGATGATGTCAAAAACCTACTTTCGCGAACTAGTCCTTGGTTTTTCAACCGATCGGAACCAAACCAATGCAGATGACTTCTGTGGAGTGTGAATGTAAATAATCATTGAAAAAAAGTTGAAATTTGTATTCATACACGGTAGGGGGGGCCAAAAACTGAACTGGGCGGAGCCTATCACATTAAAATGGCCATAAATCCAGAACGGATTAACACATCATCATGGGGCTTGGAACATATGTGTAGACCATCACTCTGAGGTCACCTACAAAAGAAGGTGGCGTTTGGACACTAGGTGGCGCTAGACCAGTAGAAATGGCTAAATTGACGCGTATTTCATTACTTAAACAATTGTGTATCACGTGACATTTGACATACACACAAACTATTGATATCATATGATAGCTCTTCTCATTCTGAACAAATTTGCCTCTTGATCCATTGATGTCAATCAAACGGTTCAGGAGTTATTGCTGATGATGTTAAAAACGTACTTTTGCAAACTAGTTCTTTGATTTTCAAGCAATTTCAAAATTTCCACCATAGTACAATTCTCTGGACTCTCTAGGTCAATAATGATCAAAAACATGTTGAGTTTTTTTTGTTGTGTGACCATTACAGGGTCCTTTATTATATTAACGTGAAAATGTACGTTAAAGGTTGCTACTCCTTAATAAATAATCCAACTGACTTGCAATTAAGTAGTATTATACATATTATGACTCAAAACAAGCATGCTCATCAGAAGAGGCATGCCTTCATAAAAGTCCAAAAGGTGAAATATTCATTCAAATGGGCTTTTCATACATGTCTTTGTAAGCATGCGTAGTCTGCATAGACCGTTACTGATCACCTAAGTCAAAATTCTGGGTCTAAAGGCCTATCATTCATTGAGGATGTGTGTTAGGGCAATTTCTGAAATGGATTTGACTAATTTATCCTGATAACGTGAGTCTCGCTACTGAATTGTCCGAATGACTTGATATGAGAAAATGTAATCTATGTCCTATATGTGCATGTGTGTGTGAGCATGCCTGGGTCTGTATGAGCCAATGCTGACCCTTTGACTCATTTTTCTGGGTGTGGGGTTGTATTGTCGATTGTGGACATGTTAGTTTGCCATCCCTGAGACTGGTCGACGTTTACTTACCTAAACTTCTCGAAACCCGATAATTGCTGCTTGCAGCTATATTTCTTTTTATGAAAACTATTGTTTTTGTAAGGATTTTTATTCTTCTTCTTATTATTATTATTTTCCGCCATAAAACGCATCGCCCAGCCCAAACCGTAAGTCGTAGAAACTCGAGACTTTGTCAGTTGGTTGTAGTCTGTGCAGGTTACTCAGATACAGTGACCCAGCCAAATCGGCCCATAGGTGGCGCTATAGCGATGGCCAATGCGTTTGGGCTCAATGCTCGTAAACCGGATGTCGCACAACAAAGTGTTTGGTGTCATTGGAATCCTTGGCTCCAAACTTAAAAAATGGCTATCTCCGATTTCATTTCCGGTATGCAAATTTTTCCGCTAATTTGCATTTTATGAAAAAAAAAAAAAATGAACTAGTCCCTGGATTTTTGCCCGATCGGAACCAAACCAACGCTGATGAATTCTGTGGAGTGTGAATATAAATAATCATAAAAAAAGTTGAAATTTCGATTCAGGGTCGCTAGGGGGCATCAAAACGTCTGAACCGGAAGTAGCCTATTTCACTAAAATGGCCATAACTCGTGAACCGTTTGAGCTATCTTCACGGGGCTTAGACCATATGTGTAGACCCTCAGTCCGGGGTCACAATAAAAAAGACTCGGTGTTTGGCCACTAGGTGGCGCTATAATAGCAAATAACTCGAAAAGGGCTATAACTACCCAACCGTTTGCCCGATCGACTTATTATTTGGTATGGTGTGTCTTTGTGTCATGCACCGTGACTGTATAAAAGGACTTTGGCGTTTCTCAAAAAACATGGCCGCCATCGGCCAATGAATTTTGAGCACTCATTAGACAGGGTTAACGGAGGCCGATCGAAACGACACTCGCTGGGCTTGTTCGACTCGTGGTCCTGAAGGTCTGTAAGAAATATGAACTCATTCGGCCACCGGGGGGCGAAGTAACGTTTTTAGAGTGCATAAACAATTGTGTATCACGTGACATTTGACATATACTCAAACTATTTACATCATATGATAGCTCTTCTCATTCTGAACAACTTTGCCTCTGGACACGCTTCTGTCGATCAAACGGTTCGTGAGTTATCGCTGATGATGTCAAAAACCTACTTTCGCGAACTAGTCCTTGGTTTTTCAACCGATCGGAACCAAACCAATGCAGATGACTTCTGTGGAGTGTGAATGTAAATAATCATTGAAAAAAAGTTGAAATTTGTATTCATACACGGTAGGGGGGGCCAAAAACTGAACTGGGCGGAGCCTATCACATTAAAATGGCCATAAATCCAGAACGGATTAACACATCATCATGGGGCTTGGAACATATGTGTAGACCATCACTCTGAGGTCACCTACAAAAGAAGGTGGCGTTTGGACACTAGGTGGCGCTAGACCAGTAGAAATGGCTAAATTGACGCGTATTTCATTACTTAAACAATTGTGTATCACGTGACATTTGACATTTACATACACACAAACTATTGATATCATATGATAGCTCTTCTCATTCTGAACAAATTTGCCTCTTGATCTATTGATGTCAATCAAACGGTTCAGGAGTTATTGCTGATGATGTTAAAAACGTACTTTTGCAAACTAGTTCTTTGATTTTCAAGCAATTTCAAAATTTCCACCATAGTACAATTCTCTGGACTCTCTAGGTCAATAATGATCAAAAACATGTTGAGTTTTTTTTGTTGTGTGACCATTACAGGGTCCTTTATTATATTAACGTGAAAATGTACGTTAAAGGTTGCTACTCCTTAATAAATAATCCAACTGACTTGCAATTAAGTAGTATTATACATATTATGACTCAAAACAAGCATGCTCATCAGAAGAGGCATGCCTTCATAAAAGTCCAAAAGGTGAAATATTCATTCAAATGGGCTTTTCATACATGTCTTTGTAAGCATGCGTAGTCTGCATAGACCGTTACTGATCACCTAAGTCAAAATTCTGGGTCTAAAGGCCTATCATTCATTGAGGATGTGTGTTAGGGCAATTTCTGAAATGGATTTGACTAATTTATCCTGATAACGTGAGTCTCGCTACTGAATTGTCCGAATGACTTGATATGAGAAAATGTAATCTATGTCCTATATGTGCATGTGTGTGTGAGCATGCCTGGGTCTGTATGAGCCAATGCTGACCCTTTGACTCATTTTTCTGGGTGTGGGGTTGTATTGTCGATTGTGGACATGTTAGTTTGCCATCCCTGAGACTGGTCGACGTTTACTTACCTAAACTTCTCGAAACCCGATAATTGCTGCTTGCAGCTATATTTCTTCTTATTATTATTTTTCCGCGCTAAAACGCATCGCCCAGCCCAAACCGTAAGTCGTAGAAACTCGAGACTTTGTCAATTGGTTGTATCTGTGCAGGTTACTCAGATACAGTGACCCAGCCAAATCGGCCCATAGGGGGCGCTACAGCGATGGCCAATGCGTTTGGGCTCATAACTCCTAAACCGGATGTCGCACACCCAAGTGTTTTATATCATTGTAATCATTGGCTCAAAACTTAAAAAATGGCTATCTCCGATTTCATTTCCGGTATGCAAATTTTTCCGCTAATTTGCATTTTATGCAAAAAAAAAAAAATGAACTAGTCCCTGGATTTTTGCCCGATCGGAACCAAACCAACGCTGATGAATTCTGTGGAGTGTGAATATAAATAATCATAAAAGAAAGTTGAAAATTCGATTCAGGGTCGCTAGGGGGCATCAAAACATCCGAACCGAAAGTTGCCTATTTCACTAAAATGGCTATAACTCGTGAACCGTTTGAGATATCTTCACGGGGCTTAGACCATATGTGAAGACCCTCAGTCCGGGGTCACAATAAAAAAGACTCGGTGTTTGGCCACTAGGTGGCGCTATAATAGCAAATAACTCGAAAACGGCTATAACTACCCAACCGTTTGCCCGATCGACTTATTATTTGGTATGGTGTGTCTTTGTGTCATGCACCATGACTGTATAAAAGGACTTTGGGGTTTCTCAAAAAACATGGCCGCCATCGGCCAATGAAATTTGAGCACTCATTAGACAGGGTTAACGGAGGCCGATCGAAACGACACTCGCTGGGCTTGTTTGACTCGTGGTCCTGAAGGTCTGTAAGAAATATGAACTCATTCGGCCACTGGGGGGCGAAGTAACGGTTTTAGAGTGCATAAACAATTGTGTATCACGTGACATTTGACACATACTCAAACTATTTACATCATATGATAGCTCTTCTCATTCTGAACAACTTTGCCTCTGGACACGCTTCTGTCGATCAAACGGTTCGTGAGTTATCGCTGATGATGTCAAAAACCTACTTTCGCGAACTAGTCCTTGGTTTTTCAACCGATCGGAACCAAACCAATGCAGATGACTTCTGTGGAGTGTGAATGTAAATAATCATTGAAAAAAAGTTGAAATTTGTATTCATACACGGTAGGGGGGGCAAAAACTGAACTGGGCGGAGCCTATCACATTAAAATGGCCATAAATCCAGAACGGATTAACACATCATCATGGGGCTTGGAACATATGTGTAGACCATCACTCTGAGGTCACCTACAAAAGAAGGTGGCGTTTGGACACTAGGTGGCGCTAAACCAGTAAAAATGGCAAAATTGACGCGTATTTCATTACTTAAACAATTGTGTATCACGTGACATTTGACATATACACAAACTATTGATATCATATGATAGCTCCTCTACATTCTGAACAAATTTGCCTCTTGATCCATTGATGTCAATCAAACGGTTCACGAGTTATTGCTGATGATGTTAAAAACGTACTTTTGCAAACTAGTTCTTTGATTTTCAAGCAATTTCTAAATTTCCACCATAGTACAATTCTCTGGACTCTCTAGGTCAATAATGATCAAAAACATGTTGAGTTTTTTTTGTTGTGTGACCATTACAGGGTCCTTTATTATATTAACGTGAAGAATGTACGTTAAAGGTCGCTACTCCTTAATAAATAATCCAACTGACTTGCAATTAAGTAGTATTATACATATTATGACTCAAAACAAGCATGCTCATCAGAAGAGGCATGCCTTCATAAAAGTCCAAAAGGTGAAATATTCATTCAAATGGGCTTTTCATACATGTCTTTGTAAGCATGCGTAGTCTGCATAGACCGTTACTGATCACCTAAGTCAAAATTCTGGGTCTAAAGGCCTATCATTCATTGAGGATGTGTGTTAGGGCAATTTCTGAAATGGATTTGACTAATTTATCCTGATAACGTGAGTCTCGCTACTGAATTGTCCGAATGACTTGATATGAGAAAATGTAATGTATGTCCTATATGTGCATGTGTGTGTGAGCATGCCTGGGTCTGTATGAGCCAATGCTGACCCTTTGACTAATTTTTCTGGGTGTGGGGTTGTATTGTCGATTGTGGACATGTTAGTTTGCCATCCCTGAGACTGGTCGACGTTTACTTACCTAAACTTCTCGAAACCCGATAATTGCTGCTTGCAGCTATATTTATTATTATTCTTATTATTATTTTGTTATTATAAAACGCATCGCCCAGCCCAAACCGTAAGTCGTAGAAACTCGAGACTTTGTCAGATGGTAGTAGTCTTGCAGGTTACTCAGATACAGTGACCCAGCCAAATCGGCCCATAGGTGGCGCTACAGCGATGAAAAGCGCGTTTGCACTCGTTACTCCTAAACCGTTTGTCGCACACCCAAGTGTTTTATATCATTGTAATCATTGGCTCAAAACTTAAAAAATGGCTATCTCCGATTTCATTTCCGGTATGCAAATTTTTCCGCTAATTTGCATTTTATGAAAAAAAAAAAAATGAACTAGTCCCTGGATTTTTGCCCGATCGGAACCAAACCAACGCTGATGAATTCTGTGGAGTGTGAATATAAATAATCATAAAAAAAGTTGAAATTTCGATTCAGGGTCGCTAGGGGGCATCAAAACGTCTGAACCGGAAGTTGCCTATTTCGACTAAAATGGCTATAACTCGTGAACCGTTTGAGCTATCTTCACGGGGCTTAGACCATATGTGTAGACCCTCAGTCCGGGGTCACAATAAAAAGACTCGGTGTTTGGCCACTAGGTGGCGCTATAATAGCAAAGAACTCGAAAAGGGCTATAACTACCCAACCGTTTGCCCGATCGACTTATTATTTGGTATGGTGTGTCTTTGTGTCATGCACCATGACTGTATAAAAGGACTTTGGCGTTTCTCAAAAAACATGGCCGCCATCGGCCAATGAAGTTTGAGCACTCATTAGACAGGGTTAACGGAGGCCGATCAAAACGACACTCGCTGGGCTTGTTCGACTCGTGGTCCTGAAGGTCTGTAAGAAATATGAACTCATTCGGCCACCGGGGGGCGAAGTAACGGTTTTAGAGTGCATAAACAATTGTGTATCACGTGACATTTGAC